>JAOXYD010000006.1:2415909-2427480 GCA_028565735.1 Pinacopodium congolense
ATAAAGATTAATTTTATATATATTTATATATATATATATATATATTGATTCTGATGAATGATGCTTATAAAAGGCTAAAAGAATACCAACAACTCTATGCTGCCAAAAATGACGCAAGTCTTGAATCTAGACAAATAGGTGTCTGAGATGAACCCTCCAAACAATGCGAGAAAAAATGCAGTCCCGATTAAATTGGTAAGAGTAGTGGCTGATTTTGTCAAGCTGAAGTTCATGTAGTCATAGAAATAAGTTACGAGGCTCACGACATTGGAGACAAAGGCCATGTTCTCCAGCCCCGTCATAACTGCGTCAACAATAATATTCAACACCTTGAACACAGAGAAAAGACATTTAAAAACTTACAAGCTTTTAAGAGCACTTGAAACTGATTACTTACCATAAACAAAAAATGTTGCTCTAGTTCCTCCGAACCTTCTTCCTCCAGTCGATCCCGTTTTAACATCTTTCTTCTCGGTCTCCTGGTGAGCCAAAAGATAAACTTTATGAGCTAACAGATGCATTTGATCACCTCTGACAATATATAAATACATTGTGAAACATGCACGAGTGAGTTAAAGAAAGTTGGAAAAGGATTCTCTCATCCTCAGTTCCTGCAGAGACGAAAAAAGAAGAAAGATTGAAAAGTTTTCAAAATTCAACAAGGAATTCACCATTTCTGTTCAAAGCTTCCTTTCTTTTGGGGATGACGACCTGGAGCTGGAGACGCAACAGCTTTTGCTTTCTTCTGGATGACCAGATAGGTTTTCTAGCTATGGCTTTTAACAACCAGACTCACGTTTATATATAAACGTAGCAAATCCTACGTCATGACAAATAAAACAGAAAGGAATCAGAAGGGCATCCAGTGAAATGGAAAACTTTGTGGGTAGATTTTGTTTTCTTACGGTACCTCTCCCATCACCCTTTCACTTGCTCTCCCTGGAAGGAGCTGGTAAACATTTTCGCCCAAACTACGCGTGCCGTAGCACTAATTGAGTCATTAAGCTTATTGCCTTGGCACTATTAGTTGTTAATCTTATTGCTTTGGCACCACTGGTTTTTAATCTTATTGCCTTTGCATTATTAGCTGTTAATCTTATGTTTCTGGACCCAGCATGTGTCCAAAACGTCTCTCGTTAAGAACGAGTGTTATAATTTAATGCCAGTACATGTTAAAAAGTCCAAGAGAAAAGAGTGGCTTCGCATTAATTCGAAAGAGTTGCCGTCATGCAATGCAATTAGCTTCAAAATGTTAAAATATTTCTTTAATTATAATTTTATTGGCATATATATGAAGAACTTGTTGAAGTCCATAATTTAACAAAATTTATAGTTATTTTATCAACAAAAAAAAGACTTATCATACTGATTATTGTAATATTTTAAGTTTATAGTAGCAACTTTACTTCAGGTTTAAGAGATTTACATATTTTGAAAATAATTAGTTAAAAGTTGAATAGTAATCTTTTTATAAATTTATAAAAAAAATTTCCTCTTCTATATTTTTATATGAGATTTAATACCCATCTTTATGTTTCAATAGAAGATGTTATAATCTTCTTCTATTGAGTTATTGATATCCTCGTCTAGACTAAGGTGACATTTTAGAATTTCCTTTTATTTTTTGACGTTGAAACATATTACAATTTTGTCAAAAAATAAAATAAAACCAATGATAATTATGAAACAGGCATGACCTTCTCACTTTTATTGTTTCAGTCCAATATGGTAGCAAAGGGTATGTGCTTAGGTCAGGGGATATTTGTTCTGATTTTATTTGTAATATTCTAAATTCAAACTAGTATAGTAACTGTAAATATAAAATAATGAGAGAGATGAAAAGAGAAAAGATTAGAGCTTAAAGGATTAGAACTCATCTATTTTTCATATATTACATTACAACTCCTACATACATATTGTCCTATGTTAAAGACAATTTAGAGTATGGTTGACATTTGCAAGATATATTTACAGTTATATAAGATATGTTGACAATTATTGTTGACATTATAAATGTTCACATCCCCTCAAACTCAAAATGGTAAAGAAGAAGACAGTTTAAGATTGGATATAAGATCCTAAAATCGGTGAGGAGGATGTGATTTGGTGAAGATGTCTGCAATCTGAGTTTGAGAAGAGATGGGAAATAGTTGTAAAGCGCTTTGAAAGATATGATGTCAAACAAGATGACAATCAATCTCGATATGTTTCATATGTTCACAAAAGACATCATTGTGAGTAATTTACATGACACTTTGAGTATCACAAAATAAAAGAACGATAGAAGATGATGAAACACCCATATTTTAAAATAACCAACGTAACCAGAGAAGTTCAAAAGTAGTGTCAGCAAGCGTTTGATATTCTACTTCTATGCTAGAGCAAGAGATAACTGTTTGTTTTTTACTACGCTAAGAAATGAGAGTTGTGCTAAAAAAGAAACAATAGCTAGTAGTAGAGTGATGATCAGTAAGTTCTCCAGCCCAATCGAGATCAAAATATTCTCACAATTCTAGTTGTGAAGAATGAAGAAACTAAAGATCATGAAATAAAGTTCTTCTATCATACTGAAGAATATGGAGTACAACAAAAATTTGAATAGAGCGAGGTGTAAATATAAATTGTCTAATAATATAAATACCATGTGTAATATCTGGACGAGATACAGTAAAATATATAAGACTGTCAAATAATTAGCGATAAAGTATATCATCATTGAGAAGAGTCCTATCAGTAGTAGAAAGACGATTGTTAGGATTAAGTGGAGTACTACCGGTCTTACTGTCAATGATCCCAATATGAGAGATGATATCAGTAGCATACTTTGTTTGAGGTAAGTAGGAACCTTTGTCATCAGATGATACTTCAAGGCTCAAAAAATAACTTAGATGGCTAAGGTCTTTCATTTCAAATGGTTGATGTAGAAAGGATTGAAGAGTAGATATAATCTGTGTGCCATCATTCGTGATGATCATATTATCCACACAAAAAAGAAGAAGAGTATACCCTTGGTGGATTTTAGGGAGAAACAAAGTATAATCATAAGGGCTAGACTGAAAACCAAGACGTCTAATGGTAGAGTTAGATTTTGCAAACTAAGCCCGAGGAGCTTATTTATGACCATACAAGGCTTTGTAAAGACATCAAACTTTATGGAGGATGATCATACCTAGGATAAGACTTCGTGCATATTTCCTCTGTAAGCTCACAATTGAGAGAGGTATTTTTGACACCCATTATTTGCTGGTGGTTATCATAATAAGACTGCAGACGGAGGTTAAGCGAGCTACTGGAGCAAATGTCTCCTTATAGTTAATGCCATACTCCTGTGTGAAGCCCTTAGCAACAATTCGAATTTTGTATTGTTTAATGGACCCATCAGCTCGAGTCTTGATTTTGTAAACCCATTTATAATCAAAAACTGATTTATCTAGATGTAAATCAACCAAATATTAAGTATTTTTTCTAGTGAGTGCTTGTAGTTTTTTTGCCATTGCTTACTACCATAAAGGGTTAGAATTGGCTTTACAATATATGTGGGGTTTATATAAAGAGACAATAGTGGAATAAATATAAAAATCATGAAAATGGACAAAAGGTTTACTTACATAGTTAATACAACGAAAGGGTAATTATAGAGGTGAAGAAGGATCAAGTGAAATATTTAGAAGATCCATAGTTGGAGGAGATGCAATAAGATTAGGCAGGGGTGGAATGAAGCTACGTGAGCAATTAAAAGGACATGCAAAAGAAATTTCAAGAAAAGGAAATATAGTAGAATTGGAAAAGAATGGATGGTGAGGCTCATTGACTGAAAATTTTAAAAAATTAGAAAACATCTTATATTCCTATAAGGTTACATAACGAGAGATACAAAGCTTTTATGATAAGGGATCCCAACATTTAAATCCTTTATATTCAATATCATATCCTAAGAAATAGTATAACCGTGCCCATGGTTCTAATTGGTGTATTCATGATGTTGTAAAAGAATAAAGCATGTACAGTAAAAAAAAATTTGAGAGTTCGAGATTTAAGAGTACATCGAAAAAGTTGTTCATATGGAGAGATCTTACCAATGACAAGGGAAGGAAGACAATTTATAGTGAAGACAACAGTGAGAGTAGCTTCGAGCCAAAAATTTTTTGGACAAGAGAAGGATATGAGGAGAGTTCAAATAGTTTCAAGAATGTATCTATGTTTACATTTTGCTTGAACATTTTGTTAAGAGGCACCTAGATAAAACCTTTAAATAATATTACTTTGGTGGATAAGAAATTGAGTGAATTTAGTATCTTTGTATTCCATAACATTGTCAGTACAAAAAACTCTAATCTTATAAGAAAATTGAGTCTAAATCATATTTGAAAAATGAGAATAAATATAAAATAATTCAAATCGGTGACCATTAGATAAATCCATGTACAATGAGAAAAGTCATTGATGAAAATAACATAATATCATAAATTATCCAAAGTATCATAAGGAGCAGGACTCCAAATGTTAGAATAAATCATATTAAAATGTGCTGAAGAAATATAATCATTAAGAGAAAAAAGGTAAAGCATGAATTTTACAAAGTTGACATGAAACATAGTCAAAATGTTCAGATTTAACAGGGTCTAAAAAGGCACTAAAAACTATGGAGTCTAATATGACATTAGAAGGATTACCAATTTAGGAATGCCAAAGATGCGAAGTGATGACACCAACAGTAAATTTGGAAGGAAGATGCAACAAAATGAGTTTAAACAGTTGTTCGCCCTTAAACCTTGTCCCAAGGATCTTTCCATCTATGGATCATCCTGTATAGTACAACTACAACTTAAAAAGATAAGTTAACACCAAGTTCACTTAATTGACCAATAGAAACAAGATTTAAAGAAAATTTAAAAACAAAAAAGGTGTTAGATAAAGCCAATTTGGATGTGTGAGCATTGCCAATACATTGAACATACATAGTAGAGTTATTAGAAGTATGAACAATATGTGAAACAGAGGATATTTATGAAGATTGAAAAATTAAAGAATCAGATGTCACATGGTTATACTAAGTTGAGTTAAAGTATTATGAGGATAAAGTACTTAAAGTGAAAAATAGTGCAAAAAAGGAAATAGTACCAGAATCTGGTTGAACTTGTTAGAGGAGAGCCTGAAGATCTTTTAATGAGAATTTAAGAGATGTACTCTCATTTGGACCCTCTATGGCATGAGCTGAAGTAGAAGGAGGCTAAATGGATTTAGAGGAATTGCTTTGTTCAAAATTTTGTTGAAGTCTTTTTCTACATTCAAAAATATAATGACCAGGCTTTTTACAGTAGATACAAGATCTTTTAAAGGTCTTTTTAGTTGGATTCTGAGTGTTTTTTAGTAAACGATGTTTGAATAGTAAGAATAACATCAGTAGCGGGACCAGATTTTCATACGAAGTACATTGAGTCCACTTTCTTTTATGATTAATTATTTGATCATAGTGTCAAAGTTAGTAAGGAACCTCTATCAAGAAAAGAATTGTTGGTGGATTTAAATTCTTCACGAATAATCATTAACAATTGTCAGATATGCTGATGATCACGAAGATTGGCATAGATGGTGGCTACAATAAGACTAGACCATACTAAATCCCCAAGTGCTAATTGATCCCATGGTTATTATAATTCTAATACATAACTATAGATAGTTTGATCAAGTTGTTATTCCATTTCATAAAGTTTTCAATAGAGCTGAAACTAATTACATTATCATATACAAAATAATGATTTTTTAAGAATCACATACCTCCTTAACTATGTCAAAGTGCCTAAAATCTAGCTTGATAACTTTAGTACATGTGTTTGGAAACCATATCAAGATTTGATGGTTCATTCTATCTTAAGATACCGAGCATTTTATAAATTTTTCTTCTTCTTCATTAATCGTTTTGATTAGTTTGGGTATTTCTCCGCTAACAATACACCAAATGAGTCTTCTTTTAAGAAAATGACACATTTCTTTAGCTCATAAATCATAGTTTAATCCATCAAAAGTAATATTAATAGGATTGAAAATGTATTGAGGAAGTTTAAATGCATTTATAAATAAAAAAATGACAATAAAAGAGGAATATATATATAATTGGAATTTGTTAATCTGACCTCAAAAATAGATTCAGAACACCTCAAAACATCATAAATCAATTTGGGTTACAAAGAAATTAGATAAAGGAAGGGTGAACTGACTGATCAAAGAAAAGGTCAACAAGTTAAACCAAATCGAATCGAATCGAATTGAATTAGAAGTTAACGTGTACTGACGATGATACACGTGGCAAAATGAGGTTTAGAAATGTGTCAACAAAGGCTGACTAGGCTATTGAGCTAGATGCTGACGTGGTGCTTCAAACCAATAGGATGATAACAAGTGACACCATATGGTGATGAAGTGCCTTACTCAATCCAATTATAGGCTGACACGTGGCACCATGATGTTCATCATATTGACTTGCTTGAAAACGATGTCATTCTATTTTATTTCCAACGACGTCATTTAGTGCTGGTGCCTTGCGTAGAATTCTTTTAGCAGAAATGACATCGTTTAATGCTTCTTTCTCAAGTTTCTACAGGTTCTTGTGAAAACAGAGGTGGCGATGATGGTGGTTTCGTCTGGAGCGTAGGAGCACATAAGGCATTGTTTTGGAGAACCATTTGCAGTTTGGTGATCTAGAGATACAGTAGCTCAATCTTGCATATTGGAAGTTATGAAATAATGAGTTAAGATTTTGGAACCCAGAAAAACTAGAAATTGCCGAAGGAAAGGGAGTCCAGAAAAAATAAATCTCCTTGCTATGAAGGAAGCTCGGATACCATGTAAATATAAAATAATGAGAGAAATGAAAAGAGAAAAGATTGGAGCTTGAAGGATTGGAATTCATCCGTTTTTTATATATTGCATTATAAACACTAGAGACTCGTATACATCTTATCTTATACTAAAGATAATTTAGAGTATAATTATAGTTGACATTTGTAAGATATATCTATAGCTACATTTATAGTTATATAAGATATGTTGATATTTACTGTTGACATTATATATGTTTACATTAACAATTTTAATTCGAACTTTAAAAAATAATATGCCCAAAATAAATAATTAGAAGTTGATTAATAAGTTTTTATAAATTTATAAAAATTATCTTTTCGATAGGTAATTTGACATTCACCTTTCATACAAGAGATGTCATATTTACAATTATGAATTCTTATGTATCTAATAATAAATTATTAATAAATAGTTCAAAATTTTCTTTTCACATCTCAATTAACAATTAAAATTTTTAATTAATTTTCGACTTCAGATATTCCATTTGCCAGTGTCATCACACCAACCGAGTTAACAAATAGAATGTGACCATTCACAAAGAAAATAAATAATAATATTTCATGTACTTTTTTATTTAATTGAGCTTTTTTATACTTAAATGTAGCAAGCACACCTTTAAAATTAATATATTCAAATTATTCTATCAGTTTTGGTGAGCAAAGTCGTCTACAAGTTTTGTCTTTGGATTAATATATAAGAAATTACTAATAAATAGTTCTCATAAGTCATATCCCAATTTACAATAAAAAATTTTATTCAAATTTTGTCTTGAATAAGTTATTTCTTTTGATAGTATCATCGCACCAACCCACTTAACAAGTAGAAATTGACCATTCACGAGGAAAACAAATAATAATATTTTATGTACCTTTTTATTTAATCAAGCTTTCGTATCCAATAATGTAGCAAGAACTCCTTTAAAATTAATAGACCAAATTATTCTACGCAAAGTCGTCTGCTAGTTTGTCTTTGGATTAATAAGATAGGCCTCTTAATTATCTTTTGGCTCTTAACAACTATGATAAGAACCAGATTATAAAACTATGATGGAAGTCTTAACCAGGCTTTTCAAAAACCAAAAGAAAATTCTTAACCAATAGTTTCGTAACGCTTAGTCGAAAATGTATGAGATTAATATATTTTTGTATATATTAATTATTTTATTATTTTTATTAAATAAATATCACTTGATTTTAAAGGTTTAAAATCACTGGATCTAATTAATTTTTGTACAACTAAAATTATCACAGAAATTAATACATATATATAAATAAAATTAAAAATTAAAAATGAAAAGTGATACTAAACGTAATTTATATATTAGTTGTTTCTGCATAAAAAGAAAAAGAAAAAAATACCGTTATAAATGTATCAAAAACAATGATTTTTGCTTTTTATACTTTTATAAACAAAAGCTGTAAACTATTAAGTTAAGAAAATAAATAGAAACGAAGAATACGATATCAATAATTGGAGACTCCCTTATAGTTTCAAAAATTAGAAGAAATGATAATAATAGCGATCATGTGGTAGAATTAAAAAAAATAACAAGTTGAACTAAAAAAATCAATATTAAATTTCATTGTAATTTTTTATTCAAGCAAAGCATTCATAACGTGTCAAGAAACAACGGAAACGTACAAATAAGATTAAATGAAAGACGAGGAAAACATGGCCTTGGAAGGCAATGAGTGAACTACTCGGCAGGGGTTGGGCCTTTTGCTTCTTCTTATAGTTTGTCACAATCAATTAAATGATTAAATGTGCCCAAGTTATGAATCAATTAAGTGGCCTTTTCCAAAAAATTTCCCCCGAGTCTCCAGTCGCACCAGCAAAGGGAATAGTGAACATATATATAGAACCGAATATAAATCAGTTAATTTGTCAAATAAATCATCTAAAATTAAATAATAAAAAAATTGGTTTTATCTTAAAGATTTACATAATTTATACTTAAAAAATAATTACAAATTTTTTGAAAATCAAAATAATTTTATTTTTAATAAATACCAAAGTGACATTAATTCATAAAAAAATTAAAAAGAGATAAACTATAGTTTTAATCTTCAAACTTTAAGAAGATTTTTAATCAAGTCCCTGTAATAAAATTTTTTATTTTAATCCTATACCTTTATGTTCCAGTTTAATTAGTCTATTTGCTAGTTTTTATTAAAAAGATATGAATTGATAAGAAAATACAAAACCTAAACAATTCAAAAAGATAAGTTTTTATAATCATATCATTTAATTTACCACACTTTTACATTATTTAACAGTAAAACTACTACGGTAGATATTAAAGTAACATGAAATGATATAAATTTACTGTTAAATGATGTATAAGTGTAATAAATAAAATGATGTAGTTTTCAAAATTATTTACATCTCTTTTAAACTGTTTAAGTGTCTTATTTTTCTTATTATATTAGATTTTCATTAATATAAACTCACAAAAAGACTAAGTTAATTTGAAATATAGATGTATAGGATTGAAATAAAAAATTTTAAAATTTTTAAAGTTTAAGAACGAAAAATACAATTGTCTCTAACCAAAAATAAATAAGTACTTATAAAATTTTTTAATAATATTTTATTAACAATTTAGCAAAGGCGGGGAGCCACTGTATACATATCATAATGTATATAATTATAACGAAACACTATGAATATAAAGTGTATACGCTTCAAAATGATATGGACTTATATCGAAATTTAAAATATTAATATAAAATTTATTTTGAAAAAGAAATATTAATGTAAAAGTTCGAGTTAACAATATTATAAATGTTTAAATTGATAAAAATTAATAACTATATACATGTTATTTCATTAGTTATATTAATATAAAAATAAAAATTATTTACAGATATTTTTCAATTTTGACGCAAGTTCTTTAATTGATGAAAATTTTTTATAATACAAAAATTAACGGACCATTAATTTATAAAAACAATAATAATAAATAATAATTTAGAAAAGTCTTTAAATAATTTTGTATTAACAGATTAATAATAGACCAAATCATTTCAACTAGCGTTTTACAAGGAGTTGCTGCAAACCGAGCACATAAACATAAATAGTTGATAACTATAAATAAAATCTCTATGAGTTGTGTATACTTGAAAAATGATATGAATTTAAATCAAAATTTAAAACATTACTATAAAAATTAGAATTAATCTATTAATATTAAAAAAATAACATTTGTGGTTATTTATTATTGAAACAAAGAAGGTTTTATCATATTTTGATGATGACAAAATAATTTTATTACTATTATCTGTTTAAATGTGTTGAAAGATAAGTATATGGACGAAGTATGATTTAATTCGCTTAAAGAGTCTTGAAACTTAATTAAAGTTTATAAATATCATATATGAAGACTGAAGTTATCGAAAAAATGAATTATTTTTTTATATGTTTATTTATATAATTTTTATTATAAGTTTTACTTAATTCATTTTTTGTTATTTAAGAGGTTCATTCGTGCATATTTGCATACATAACTTAGAAAATACATATAGGTGCATAATCAAGATAAATTATATGATTGATATGTGTGTATGTGAAAAATTCTCTTTATGTATTAATTTATTAAATAAGAATTGATGAATTAATAAGGTTAGTTAAGTCGAATGAATTGGAAAATTAAGGAAGTAAGTAATAAGATAATAGATAGAAGTTTTAGTTTAAAAAAATTTGGTAAACTTAGATATTTTTTGTTGTGTTAAGTTTATATAATTGTATAAAATATGTTGGGTATCAATTAATATGTGTTGAAATATATTTAATTGGGTTATAATTGAATTGGGTTAAATTTGGTATGATTTGACCTTAATTGGTTGAGAACTCATTCTTAACCATCGAATAGAGCAAATCTAATTTTTGCAACGACTTTAAGCAACTAGTTTTTATAATAGCTAGTTTTTTCATTGACTAGTTTTTGTGACAGTTATAAACAGTTAGGTTCGGTTTCACAGCTCAAACACGAACTTCTACTTCCAGTACTAACATGGATCTTCGAATAAGTAGGTGTTTCTTTTGAGGGTAAGGTACTAGTACAACCTCCTACTTTTTTCATCATCATTATTCCATTGTGAAGCTATAGTAACATCGAGTTCAGTTTGGTCTAGTTGATGCTCATTGTTAAATTGTTTGTGTTTAGAGATAGATAGCTTTGTTATGGGACTATATTAACTCTAGTGATCAGGCGCGTCCTCGCTAGATGTGATTAGATTATACTTATTTCTGTCCTTTGTTCATAGCTAGTTTCTTTTGTTTTGTTTTTATTGAATTTCCTTTTCACACTCTATCATTTTTATTTTTGTTACTTTGGAACATTTTTCTCCTTTATGTACTTTGACAATATTTTCTATAATTGGAATATGGCTTTTGCTTATATTATCCCTTGTTATTTTGTTTTTCCCTTACCATTTTCAATGATGCAATCAATGATCAATGTTTAATGTTCACCTTAGTGGATCTTAAATCGATATCATAATTGTTATCTGGGTGTTTTCCATTCCCTTTTCTCTCATTATCGTGCTTTATTATCAATTTTGTTGAACCAAGGGAGGTTTCAATCTTGGTTTTAATGATAACAAAACATGTTTAATCACTAATGGTTTGAGTTTGTGATGTTAATCTTAAAGATAGGTATGTTTCAAGAAGAATCCATTATGGAAAGCTTGGAGTTTGAAGGTCAAAATT
>JAOXYD010000006.1:2427580-2437801 GCA_028565735.1 Pinacopodium congolense
CTATCTGTCCTATAACTTTAAAAATTTCTATTGAAGTCCTATACCTATGTGAATTAATCAAAGGCAGTCATTATAGGACTTAATTGGGAAAATTATGAAAGGTTTAAGATTTAATTAAAAAAATTGTGAAAGATTTAGGACTACAAATAGCGTTATCTGCAATATTTATAGTTCTAAACCTTTCATAATTTTTTCAATTAAATCATAAATCTTTCACAATTTTTTTAGTTAAGTCCTATAAGGACTGCCTTTAATTAAGTCGCATAGGTATAGGACTTTAATAGAAAGTTTCAAAGGTATATGACTTAATTAAGAAAATAATAAAAAGTTTAGGACTACAAATATGGTTAACCCATTGTATAACTAGATTATTATAAATATATAAATAATAAAAAATATATATTATAAAAATATATGTGTAATAAAAAATATATAAAATATAAATAATAATTAAATAAGGAAAATAGAGAAAATAAAATAGAAAAGAAATTAAAAATTTTCATTAGCAATTTTTCCAAGTTCATTTAACTTCAAATTTCAAATTTTCATTTAACTAAAATATATAAAATGAAAATAAATAAACTAAGTTTTTACCTTACTTTTTTTTCACAACCATAATTAAGAAAAGCCATGACTAAATAAGAATTATTCTATACTAACTATTCTATTCACATGCATCACATCAAGATATAATAGTTAACATTTAATTAACCTTAGCATAATTCTCAATTGAAACATCTAAAGCAATAATCCAGTTGTGTATTTCTTTAGAAATATGTTCCTTCACCCCCTCCCTCAAACATTTAAAGGGAACATTGTTCCTACTATTCATGCATGCAAAATAAAGTGCAAAGGATAAGAACAATAAGGAAACTCTCCTGAGAAAGATCTTACAGCTACACTTTGCAACCATTATAATGACACTTAAGAAAAAGAACTAGAAACAACTAAAAGAAAGTAAAAGCATCAAACTAAAGTAATAGCGTAAAAGAAATAAAAATGCAGAAATAAAATCCCATCACTAACAAAAAATTAGTTAGAAGATGTGGAAGAATCATGTAAAAAGAGTATTTCACCTGTAGCCTTTACCAACCTGAGTATATATAATTTAGCTCTTTATCTATTTACTTTAAAAGATTCATCATAGTCTCATCTTACCTCAACAACCAAAAATAGAAAACTTTTGATACCTCAAATGGACCTAACCACCTTAACTTTAGCTTTCGAATAAAGAGTTGAAATTGGGAGTTATACATCAAGACCTGATTGCCCACCTTAAATTCCTAGTGTAAGAGCTTTTTATCATGCCATGTCTTCACGTGCTCTTTATATAGTTTCGAATTATGGTAGGCATCAAATTAGAACTTATTAAAGTCATTAAGTTTCATAAATCCCTTAGCACCTATATGCTGTAAATTTAAGTTAAAGAACATAGTAGCATAATATTCTCTGTGCTCTAGCTCAATTTGAATATGGAAAGCTTTTCCATATAGTATCATAATTAGTGACATGCCAATGGATATTTTAAAGGTAATCCTGTATGTCCAAAGTGCATCATCTAGCCTTAAAGATCAATCTCACCCAGAAGCATTAACGGTCTACTCTAGGATTTTATTGAGTTCCCTATTAAAGACCTTAAATTGTCCACTAATATAAGGGTAATATGGTGTAGCAACCTTATGGGACTTGGCAATAAAATTTCAAAAAGTTTGTTACAAAAATGTGACCCACATTACTTATAATTGCCTTAAATGTCCCCAAACGAGTGAAAATGTTTTTTTAGAACTTAATTATATCCCTAATCTTATTTGTAGGTAATGCTCCTACTTCTACCTATTTTGCTAAGATAATCTACTATAATCAAAATATATTGATTAGAGTATGACCTAAAGAACAATTCCATAAAATTAATGCCCCAGAAATCAAAAACCTCGTAAGCTAAAATGATAATCAATGGAATGTCATGATTTCTAGAAATGTTTCAAACCTTTTAACACCTATCACAAGATTTGAAAAAAAATTTATTTATCTCTAAACAAGGTTGGCCAATAGAAATCACATTCTAAAACCTTATGCATTGTCTTGGTTATCCCATAATGCCCCTTATCTCCGTAGAATGACAAGGATACAAAGTAGAGGACATTTCCTCTTTAGAAATTCAAGGTCTAGATATACCATCCACACAAATCTTGTATAAGTAAAATTCTTCCCAAAGATATTGTTTTACCTCTAGTAAAAATTTCTTCTTCTAATGATAAGAAAAGTCAAGAGGAAGGATATTACTAGCAAGAAAATTGGCATAGTTAGCAAATTCGGGACGGGCTATCATAACCATGAGGTGTTCATTAGGAAAGAACTATTTGATGTCTTTGTTGGTTATACTCTCCATGATTGCTTCATCTAACCATGATAAGTGATCAGTTATGAGGTTTTCAGCCCCTTTTTTTATCTTCAAGTTCAATTTGAAACTCTTGAAAAAGTAGAACCCATCGAATAAATCTTGGTTTTTTATTTGGTTTAGTCATCAAGTATTTCAAAGTTGTATGGTCATTATAAATAACTATTTTAGACAAAACCATATAGGACCAAAACCTATAAAAAAGCAAACACCACAGCCAACATCTCCTTTTCATTAGTGATGTAATTTCTTTAAACATTTTTTAATTTTGTACTTACATAATATATGTGCTGAAAGAGCTTAGATATTTTTTGTCCCAATATAGCTCCCACTATAAAATAATTTGCATTACATATTAGTTCAAAGGGAAGAGACTAATAAGGATAAAAAAGTATATATACAGTTATAAGTTTTTTCTTGAAAATTTTAAAAAATGTCATGTAATTATCATCAAAACAAAACACAGTATCTTTTTCAAGCAACTCATTAAAGGTCTAGCAATTTTTTAAAATTCCCCAATAAAACTACAATAAAAACTAACATGTCTTAAGAAACTACTAATGGTTTTAATAGAACTTGGGGCAGGTAGTTTCTTAGTGACATTTACTTTTGTTGGTTCAACCTTTATTCCTTTATTAGATATTTTGTGACTCAAAACAATGTACTCTTGAACCATGAAATAACATTTTTCCCAATTTAGCATTAAATGAGACTCTTGTCATCATTTTAAGGCCTTCTCTAAGTTTTCCAAATATGTATCAAAAGAAGTACCAATCACAAAGAAGTCATCTAAAATAATATCAATGTAAGTTTTAATCATGTCAAAAAAGATGGTCATCATACAATGTTAAAATATAGCTAAAGCATTACACAAACTTAAAGGTATGAGTTTATATGCAAAATTGATATATAGACATATAAAAGTAGTTTTTTTCTTGATCTTCTAGAGCTATAAAAATCTGAAAATAATTATAATATATATCCAAGGCACAATAAAAACTATGTCTAACTAACTTCTCAATCATCTAATTAGTAAAATGAAAAGGAAAGTGATCTTTATGAGTGGTATCATTTAATTGCCTATAGTCCATGTACATCCTTCATCTAATAACTTTCCTAGAAGCTACTAGTTCATTGTTTTCATTTTGAGTAACATGGTGTCTCATTTCATAGGCACTACTTAGATAGGACTTACCTAATAAAATCTAAGATAGGATAAATAATGTCAAGAAGCTTGATTACTTCATCTTTAACCACATCCTTCATATATGAGTTGAGTCATCTCAAGGGATGATGTAATACATTGCTTTCATCGTCCATGAAAATTTGATGTGTGTAAAAGGAGGGACTGATTCCTTTAATGTCTGTGATCATCCAACCTATGGCTTACTCGTTGTCTCTCAGTACCTTTAAAAGCCTCTTCTCTATGATATCTATTAAACTAGAAGAAATAATAAGAGGTAAGTTCTCATATAGTTATAGAAATGCATACTTTAAATGAGTAAAAAAGGGGTTAAGTTAAGGAGTTTATGGCTCTTTAATTAAAGGTTTAGGTAATGACTTGACCTATCATTGGAAAGGCTCACAGGCCTGATATTGTGTCTAAGATTCTTGCTCCATACTAACTCTATGTTTTTCTAAATCCTCTTGAAATTCCTCACCTATCCAAGCACTCTTTAAAATTCTTCCTTCAGTAATCCTGTACAAATATCAAAAGAAGGATTAGAATCATGAGAACATATGTTAATAAAATTGCAAGTATCAAGAGTTAATGGATGCTTTATGATATAAAAGACATCAAACTATTTCTTCTTCTTGAAACCTCAAGATGAGCTTTTCATGTTGCACATCAATAATTGTCCTCATCGTAGCCATGAAAAATCTCCCAAGAATGATGGGAATGTCATGATCCTCCCTCTTATCTAGCACTAGAAATTCTACCAAAAAGATGAATTTAGTTACTTTAATAAGCACGTCCTCAATGACTCCTCTAGGATATATGATGGATTGATCTGCCAACTATAGTAAAATTGTCATCGGTTTAGACTTCGTTAATCTAAGCTTCTTGAAAATAGAAAGGGGCATTAAGTTAATACTCACATTTTAATCCATTAAGGTCCTATCTATATATAAGTCACCATAGTGCAAGGAATAGTAAAACACACTAGATCCTTAAGCTTAGGTGGTAACTTCTTTGACAAAATAGCCAAGCAATCTTCATTTTATCTGAGTGTTTCATATTCTTTGAGCCTTCTTTTTATGGAAAAAAATTCTTTTGAAAACTTAACATATGAGGGAATCTATGACAAAGCATCAATAAAGAAAATGTTAATATGCAATTTCTTTAAAAGTTCAAGGAAACTACTAAATTGCTTATCTAATTGCTTACCTTTTAACCTCCAAGGATAAGTATCCTAAGTCTTACCGAATTTGTGATGGGGTCAATAAACAACCTAGGTTAATCCTTCTTTGTAGCTAATTCCTTAATTTACTCTTTGCTTGTTTTTTGAACTACTTTTTCTCTCTCCTATGTCTTGTCATCCTCTTTCTTTCTCTTCTCAACTCCCTTGAGATCCTTACCACTCCTTAATAAGATTGCCTTTGCATGGTCTCTCAAGTTGAACTCGGTGGTGCTAAGCAATGAATCTAGAACCCTTTCCTTCATTAAAATCATAAGTTAGCTCATCTAATTTTCCAATTTTTTGATGGAAACTTCCTAATTCCGCATCATAACCTCAGTAGTATAGATGCAATTTGTCAACAGTTCTTCAAAGTTAGATTTCTCAAGCTACATAAAAGTGATAGCCTTAACTCTTAGAGGTGATGCTCTCTAAATCATAAGATGTTATGATTGCACCACCTAATATTACTCTTTAAAAAGTTAGGATGATTTCTATATCCTAGATTTTATATGTTAGAGTAGGGATCCCTTTACCTATTATAATGGCCAACATATTTTTCCTCTTCTTACTCTTATATAAATGGGTTCCCTACGTGACACTCTGAAGATAGATGTAAATCTCAACCATAATGCTCACAACTAGCACAAATCCTTATAGATTAGCTTACACCTCCCTTTACACCCTATAAAATGCTATCTAGTTTCTTTATCAATACATCCATCTGAGTTGAAAAGTGCTACTAAATTTTCCACCACTTGTGCCTAGTAAGCTTTCTAGGATGCCTCTTTATATGGTATTGAAAACTGTTAGTGGTCATCTCCTCTATTAATTTGTAGGCCTAATCTATTATTTTTCTCATTAAGTTCCCTTACTACTGCATCAATGGTACTCCTCAATGGTGTGACTCCTATATAGAATATATCAACTTGCTACCATGTATAGAACCCATGACTTAAACACCTTACCAATATATTCCATAATCTCTCTCATGCTTCATATAGATTTTCATGTTCATACTGTATAAAAGAAGTGATCTTCATCTTCATCTTAGCAATCTTCCTAAGTGAAAAGAACTTAGTCAAAAACAACTTCATCAACTCATCGCATATGGTAACAGACCTTGGCTGTAATACAGCTAACTATGCCCTTCACCTTGTCTCTCAGAGAGAATGGGAACATTCTCAATTTAATTGTATCCTCTGACACGTCATTCTACTTGAACAAGTAGCATATGTTCAAAAATGTTTTTAGATGGGTGTTAGAATCCTCCAAAGATAATCCTCCAAACTTATATGCCTTCACCATAGAGATTATGTCATAGGGTACCTCAAAATTAACTACTCTATCCCTTGGAATCAAAATATTGTCAACGAGTCTATTATTGTTTCCTATAGTGAGATCCATCATCGTCGGCTCTCCTCTCTCCTCATGATGGTATATGATATTTTCTTCTCCCCACTCCATGTTTCTATAGTGTGCTTCATCCTTAAATAAATCTTCTCCTATCTGTTCTTCTTCTACTATGCTACTCTGAGCCAATCTAACTTCCTTGTACAACCTACAAGCAATTTTCTCAATCTCATAATCAATCGATAAACTCTCTGGATTTTATCCATGAGTGTGTATAAAAAAAATAAAAATAAACTAAAAGACAATAATAAAAAACGGTTAAAAACTACAACTAAAGTGCACAAAAATGAAACATTCAAATAAACAAACGAAATAAGAAATAAATATGAAATAATCAATACTATTCTATTCCTAATATCTCAAAATTATGTTTCTAGTAATATAACCAAAAACTTGTTTTGATCTAAATCAAACAATTAAGAACTCACTTTTACCGTAAGACTAAATAGAGGCAAACGCGCCTAACTAATAAGCAGAATAAAACAGTAGCTAACTGAGTATCATATCCTATCCTATAAAGACCAAAATACAAATACTAAGTCAAACAATGTTTAATATTTCAAACAATATAAAATTTAAATGACAAGAAGTTAAAACTAAACAAATAATGAAATACTAAAAGAGCAATCTATCACTGAAATATGACTAAGACTTCTTCAAAGATATAAACTCGCAAAGGTTTCAGATTTTAATGAGTTAATCACTTAAACTATTGGTGATATAATGATTTAGAATCTACTTCACTCAATTAAGATATTACTAATGATCATATAAACATGTTTTCTCTTTTAAATTCAAATTACCTATTGGATCCATATGTAACCTAGAATAAAATGCATAAATAGTAAGAAGTCTGAATCTAAGTTCATCAAACAACAATTTAAGGTTTAGTACATTCTTAGATTCAAGTATGTTGCCCAACTGATTTTTCAATAATTACAAAAAAATGGTCATAGATTTTCAATTATCTAATGTTCTAACTTAGGTGATCAAGATGAGCTAATTGAAATAAGTACTTAATTAAGGTAAAAATCATTCCATCGATTTATGCATAATCCATTTAACCTCCTAACCTTAGCCAAACAACTTGCATACATATATTAATTAATTAAATATATTATAAGGATATATAAAGTATATTAATTAAATGAAATAGGAATATGGAGTCAATAAAAATATGAAATAAATCAAAAATCATCAAGAAGATGGTCATTCCCAAACATTCGCTAACCGATTTCACAATTTGAAAGCCCTTAAAAGCCATAATCGTAAAACAACAAAAGATGGGGAAAAAAATATGAAGAAACCCTAACCGACATGAAAGTTTGATCCCTCTCCAAATAGAAATGAAAATAGTGTTTATATAATTCCTAGGGATGGCTGCTAGGGTTTTTGCCTTTTAAGGTAAAAATGAGGTTACAATCATCATTTTATCACGTTAAAATTGTGGGTTTTTTCTGACTTTATGCCTTCCATGATGATATGAATGGGGTTTAATAGTGTCATTTATACCCATTTTTTATCTCTAAATGTCAAGGGAATGGTGTCATTTATCAACAATCCAGATCATTGTTGATTTCCCTTACATGCACTCCTTTTGCTCCTTTTAGCTTCTTTTTTCTTCATTTCCAATTTATAAGCTCTAAAATCATGATAAATCTAAAACTTAGTAAAAAGGGCTTATAAGTAACATAAATTATGCAATTAATAGGTAAAATTGCTATAAATAATGCCTTAAATTTTGTGTAAATTACTTATTAACAATATGAAAAGGTAACAACATAAATTCTAGGAATGAAGATTTATAGAGATAGAAGCAAGAGCTACTTACCTATTCTAATCCAAGTACATAGATAATGTGCTAAAGGTGTTTAGAATTTGAGATTTCTAATACTTATGAAGTATTAATGATATCCATTATTTTATTTATGAGTTAATATTTAAGTTCAAGTTCTAATACTTTAGTTTTAGTTTAAAAAGAATAGAAGTAAGTCCCAATTAACATATAGTTATTTAAAACAACATTTTTTTAATTGGAAATGTTCCAAGATAATCAATAGTTACTAATCAAGCCTTAATACATTTTTCATTTAGTGGAAATAATTGCTTGGATCATGAAGTTCTTTAATGAACTAGGTGTGGCTCCTTACATTGTTCTAATAGTAATGTATTATAAGACATAAGAGCCATTAGGCATGCAAAAGGAACTAATATCAATGATTTGATGGTCTATTTTGGGAATTTCTCTTAATTATAATGATAATTGAAACAAAAGTTGTAAGGTTTAAGTAAGTACTTACTAAAAGGAATCTTGTAGAATTCTCTCACTAAATCACTATCTACTAATAGCATGATCGTCATATGATGATATGGTATAAGACACTTTACAGCGTGTTTGGTAACCCTTTTTTTTTTGGTTTTTCTAAACACATAAATCGAAAAAAAACACACTAATACATCATAAAAACCCAAAAAACCAACATAAAAACCCAAAAAATACACAAAAACCAATGCAAACACAAAAAAATTAAAATTAAAACCAACAATAACACCAAACATTCCCTTAACAATTGGCTTAGTATAAGTGGAAGATTGTTGGTTTATATCCTACAGGTAATTGGTTGGTTGTAGATTTATGACATATTTTATAAAAACATTATTTATCTTGTACATTTTTATTTAACTGACTAATGTATAAGATAAAGTCCATGGAATAAACATAATTTTACAAATAAAGTCATGATAGAGATAATAATTATGAAATTCATATTATAATTAGATATTTCCCTTTAAATTGTTCCTAATCATTGCATTATTAAGATTGGAAATTAATAGAAAGAAAAGAGTAACACATGCTATGTTTCTTCT
Organism: Pinacopodium congolense; assembly: GCA_028565735.1. NCBI lineage: Eukaryota > Viridiplantae > Streptophyta > Magnoliopsida > Malpighiales > Erythroxylaceae > Pinacopodium > Pinacopodium congolense. The sequence goes on from JAOXYD010000006.1 coordinate 2,436,659, forward strand.
TTGTGAAGGAAGTAATTAATCACATAGATTAAAGTATAGAGATGCCTAAACAAATATATGGATGCTTGTTAGAGAATAAGTTCATTGAACTGAACTGATATGAAAATTCCATATGGAGCATTACTTGTGTATCTATAGAAATACATATTGTGATGATTGTATCAGTAATCTTCAAACTTGAGATCTCCAAAGCATCTTATATAGTGATTATTATATTTTGATACTACTTATAAATTATTCCAGTTAAGGATAGCTCACTCGGTAGTCATTGAAAGTAGCATAAACTATATAGAGGTAGTTGAGTGATCAAAATAGAATTCATTACCTTAAAGTGATTAAGGAGAATGTTTCATTGTTCTTAATTAGTATTGATTTAAGAAATCCTTAATCAAAGTGGAATGACACTTTGAAAATAGTTTTTAAATGTCATTAATAAAATCAATCACTAATAATAGAGAACTAATGTGATTGGACTAAAATAAAGTAAATACTAATTTTATACTTTATGACTAATTGGAACATTGTATGATAATTATACAAAAAAATTATGCATGAACAAGTTAAGTAAAAACAATTTTGATGTTCCTAATATTTGGGTGCTCATAACGTGTTGTTAGATATCAATCTTATCATATAACTATAAATTATTTAATTGAAGAATTAAAGATAAATTAAAAAATCTTTGATTTATCTAATTCTAATTCTAATTATAAATTAGAATTATAATTTATAATCATTGCCAACATATTAGGAACTTAATAAGTCACACATATATATCAACTCAGAAGAGAAAAATTAATTAAGTTATACTTAATTATGAAGTTTTAAAAACTTCAAAGGTCAAATATGTTAGCCCTATAGCACCCAAGAGGGGGGTGAATTGGGTGTTTAAAACTTTCTTGCGGAATTAAAACACTTTAAACACCTTAGGCCAATTTAAAATATATGCAATCTTTAAACCAAAATTCAACCTAAATGAAAGACAAACTTTAAGCCAATATCAAGCAATAATAAAGTGAACACAAATACTCAAATGTAAAAAGAGAAGGGAAGAGATCAACACCAAGATTTATAGAGGTTTGCCTACCCCAAAGATAGACTACGTCCTCTCTCCAACTACTTGTTGGAAATTCACTAACAACA
>JAOXYD010000006.1:2437901-2448118 GCA_028565735.1 Pinacopodium congolense
AATACAAATGAACATAGCCTTAAATTTTAATTTTTTATTTTTTTAAAATACAAAAATAAAAAAATAGTATAAAAATTAAAAAAATAATATATTAATATAATATAAATCACGAAGCAACGCTTCTAAAGTTTTTTTTTAAGTTATAATAATGAAAACTAAAAAGCTCTTAAAATGTATGTTATATATTTATCATGTATGTCTTTGACGCGAATCTGACGTCATATCCTGTTAGCAGGAGAGACTGTCCAAACTTATAGAAGTGTCCTGAAGGGGGCATAGCCGTGGAAAAGAGGAGAATTCAATGTCAATACTCAATACTGGAAGAGGACAAGACAAAGCTTGTAAGAAGGCCCACGCGTTATTGAGCTCATACGTTACACTTATGAAACCAAAATGGCTTATAGGCTCTTTTGTTGTAACCTCTTTCTCGGAACACGACAACTTTAACGTACGCAATCTTACGATAACTCAACACTGCACCCAGGCTCTCTTTCTTTCTTTCTTTATATCATTTCTTAATCTTAATCTTAATCTTCTTCTGTATCTCAAATCGAACACACTCTTCCATGTTCTCCCCTCATTCCTTCGCTCGAAATAATAACTAAAAAAGACTCGTCCTTTACTATACGTGTACAATCCAAAGCTGTTTATTTTATATGTGGTTCTTCTCTTTTTGGGAAGACACTTTCTGATTAATTTATCTATTTGTAGTTTTTCTCGAGGAACTCCCTTGTGCCGCTCTCTCGTTCTGTCGGTGATTTAAAGCTATACTATAATATATCTAAGAGCAGTGAAGAGGTTGGAGTTTGTATTTTGTAGTTATTCTTCACTGAGCTTAATCGTGAGTTAAGTGAGAAAAGACTCAGCGGCGAAACAACATGGGGGAAACTGCACCACAGCCACCACCGCCAACTGCGGCGGCACCACCACCACCTCCGCCGCCTAATCTGGCCTTGTCTAAAGGACCCATTTGGACTCCGGCCGAGCAACTTCTCCAGCTTCAGTTCTGCATCCATTCTAACCCCGCGTGGCGTTAGTCTCTCACTCTCTCTCTCTCTCGCTTTTTCACTACCTTGTGTTTCTGTACTTATGATTCAGTTTTTGTAGTTGAATTAGTATCTCTGTATTGCTTCGAATTTGGGTTTGCAAAAGCTGGTAAAGTTTGAACTTTTTGTGCTAAAGGTGTGTGCTTTTAATCTAGTATTCTATTGGGTATCTAAGGGTGGAGATATTCTACTTTATGCCTGTCCGCATCTCTAGTGGGGCTGCTACTTGGTGGTCGATTCTTTTGACTGTTTCTCTTTCATATATTTTGTGGTGTGAATTAGGTAATAAATCACCACCTGCATGCGAATTTTAGATTATAACATTGATTCGAGCAGTGGATAATTTTTTTTAATAACAAGAATTTTGTTACATATCAAATCATCTTTATGCAACTTAGGAACGTCGATAATATAAAAAGGCTTAGATTATGAGCTATGTGTAGAAGAAAATGGGTGTTTAAAGATATGGAAGAAATGATAATTTGAAGATGTCCAACTCTTATAATTCCAACCTAACATGTGTCGATATTACTTAATAAATAGCTTTTATAGTTAACTGCTCTAATGATATAGCTAACAAATATAACAAAGTATTCTTTTGCATGGTTATTCCCCATTTTTGTTTGCTCAATAATGTCTTGTAAATTGTAAGTTGAACTATATTTCAGATATGATTATTTTCTTTTGAATTGCATGGAGTCGATATCCATATGAAGTCCAAGAACTGCATATGTTACATTATTTTATTATTATTTCGATGCATTCACAAGAAAGCAATTCAATTTCACAGCTGAGACATTTCTTCTAGCTTTCCAACATTACATTGTGATGCTTGGAACTATAGTCTTAATTGCCAGTGGCCTTGTGCCTCAAATGGGAGGTGATCATGTAAGCTTTTTCCCCCTTCTGAATTTCCTTGTCAACTGCAAAACACTGGCCATTGTTTATTATTTTACTTGAATTGTTGTTTATTGTGGAAAGGGAGACAAAGCTCGTGTTATTCAAACTCTAGTGTTTATGGCGGGAATAAATACTCTGCTTCAAACATTGATTGGAACAAGGCTGCCTACAGTGATGAGTGCATCAGTTGCTTTCACTCTACCTGTATTGGGAATAATCAATGATTTCTCTGACGAAAACTTCACTAATGATAGCGAGGTATGAAGCGCTTTACATAACTGAATTTTGAATGATATGTTTGTACATGATATATAGTCTTTTCTGTATTTTGGTAGTTTATTTTATATCCATATGCATGGTTTTGTTGCATATTCTGTAAATTTGGATGGTGAAATATGAATTAGCTCAATTTGGAGTTTTTCCCAGGCAGGGTTCAAAATATTTTTACATGCTCCATAGTCTTATTATATATAATGAGTTTGGTGGTTGTAGAGATTTTCCCACACAATGAGGGCTATCCAAGGATCACTTATAGTTTCTTCCTTTGTCAACATCATTCTTGGTTATGGTCAACTTTGGGGCCATTTGACCAGGTACCTTTTCTGTTCTCGAGTCTGTATTTGTTATGCTCATTTTTTTTAGAATTTATTGTCAGTCTCCTCTTGGGTAAACAATGTTATGTTAGTCGTCTTTCTGTAACGCTTTAAGTTGCTTTTTTTCAGCTATTTTACTCCCATTGTTGTTGTACCGGTTGTATCTGTGGTCGGTCTTGGCCTCTTCATGAGAGGTTTTCCACTGGTATTTACTCTGACTGAGGGCTTTAATTTAATACTTGGTGCTCTTGAAAGCCAATAAAAAGAATTAAGTTGTTGACACTTCTTAATGCAGCTTGCTAATTGTGTGGAAATTGGCCTACCTATGCTGATTCTTCTGGTTATTTGCCAGGTAATTTATCTTTTTAGGTTGTGATTTGAATCCATTTTGGGTCTCGTGTAACGTAACAAGGACTTGTGTGTTTATGGCAGTACTTAAAGCATCTCCACAAAAAGGGCCGCCCAGCACTCGAAAGGTTTGGCTTACTCATCTGTACCGGGATCATATGGGCTTTTGCAGCCATCCTCACTGCTGCTGGTGCATATAATAATGTTTCATTATCAACTAAACAGAGTTGCCGCACAGATCAATCTTTTCTGATATCTGCTTCTCCATGGTATTGCCATAACGACTACTCTCCCTTCTCTTTAAGTGGACTTCAGATATGATGTGGTGGTTCTCTTCTCTGAGATGCTCTTTTGTTTTTCAGGATTAGAGTTCCATACCCATTTCAGTGGGGTGCTCCCATATTTAGAGCAAGCCATGTCTTCGGAATGATGGGGGCTGCCCTTGTAACATCTGCGGAGGTTCATTATTTCTCTCAAACTATGTTGTATAATTTCAGAGTTCATTTTCATTTGTTTATCTTGATGCTTCTGTAAACCTGAACATACTGCTTAAATTTTAACTGCACTTCTAAATGTTACAGTCTGTCATGATCTATTGTTGGATTTGAGAAATTTGTTATGTTCTGTTATCTTAACAACTCCTCAAACTTCCCTTGCAGTCAACTGGAACATTTATTGCTGCTGCTCGGCTTGCAGGTGCTACATATCCTCCATCACATGTCCTCAGCAGAAGCATAGGCCTGCAGGTCCATTCAATGCCATATATTCCCTTGTTGTAGTCCCACTTGATTTAGTTGTATACCTGCACTTAAACAGATGTTAGGAAATTTTGATTTGTTTTGACAATTTAGAAGTGTGACCGTTCTTTCTGGTGATTTAGGGTGTTAGCTTACTGCTTGATGGGATATTTGGAGCTGCTGTTGGTACCACTGCATCTGTGTAAGGAAGAAAATGCTCTTGCAAAGTCTACTTTGGTTTCAAGTTTCATTACTTCTAACAATGCAACAAAGCCATCATACAACAAATATCGTATGGCTAGAATTAGCTGTCTTACAAATGTCCAAAATCTAAGTTAGCTTGTCTCATTTACCGTAGGGTGGTAGACAAATAAATTCACATGAATACGATTATTTTATCTATTATAGTGGTAATGAAAAAAGGAAAGAAGATCCAAACCAGAACCGAGAAGTCATTTTGTTGATCAACGTGAATGGTATTGTAGTGAAAACGTGGGTCTTATTGGAGTAACGCACATAGGCAGCCGAAGAGCGGTGCAGATTTCAACTGGTTTTATGATCTTCTTCTCTATATTTGGTTCGTATTTGTATCAGTTTATCAAATTTTCAATATTTGTATCAGTTTATCAAATTTTCAATATTAATTTGCGGGAGTGCATAGTGTTTGAGTTGATTATGTTGTCTTAAATATTTCAGCGAAGTTTGGTGCCTTTTTTGCATCTATTCCTCTTCCAATATTTGCCGCCATATTCTGTGTTTTATTCGGCATTGTAGGTGAGTAATTCTGTTTTTATCATTTGGAACTTTTATTATATGAGAATGATTTGGATTTCTGCATAATCCAAGAAGTCAGTCGGTTCTGTTTTCCTGTTGTGCAGCTGCTATTGGGATTTCGTTTACACAGTTTGCAAACAATAACTCCTTGAGAAATCACTACATTTTGGGCCTGTCTTTGTTCCTTGCATTCTCAATCCCTCAGTATTTTGTCAGCAACACCACTGCAGATGGACATGGACCTGTCAGAACTGGTGCTGGATGGGTAAGTTGCGTTGGAACATTGTGCTTTCGCATCCCTTCATCTATAGCTTTTCAAATATTAACTTTTAAAATTGTATGTTTCAACCATGTTCTTACGTGTTGTGTATGCATTTGACCTGCAGTTCAATGACATATTGAACACGATTTTCTCGTCACCTCCAAGCGTTGCAATCATCGTTGCGACGGTACTCGACAATACACTCGACGCAAGGCACACTGTAAACGACAGAGGAGTACCATGGTTGAAATCTTTCCAGCGCAGGAAGGGAGATCCTAGAAATGAAGAGTTTTACAAATTTCCCTTGAGGGTAAACGAGTGGGTGCCCAGCAGATTCCTGTGATCGCACGTTCACATGTGTGTGTGTATATTTAACTAATAAATTATTTTATTTAATTAAAAAATATTTCCAATTTTTAAACTCTTTTTTTAATTATTTTATTTAAACAAAAAATAAAGAAAGTGGGGAAAAAAAACTTTGCGCATGCACCAACGTTTTCTGTCCTCAAACCAGGTGAGGTGTGGGTGTTACTGTTTCTTTTTTTTTTCTTTGGTTTTTTTTTTTGGTTGTACTATTTTGTTTGTTTTCCTTATTTGGTCGTTCTCTATGCCTTTTGTCCTTCTGCCCTTCCCTTATCTCGTCGACCTAGATCTGACCATCACCACTCTCCTTGGCAACCGACTGATCTTTTTCCTTTTCTTTTCTTTTAAATGTTTGACTCTCCTATCACTGGCAACTTACAGGCCACAATGAACACACAGTACAGAAAACCTGAAAGGGAAAAAAATATGGAGGAAAGGCACACTATACCGGCCATTCAATCACAGGTTCCAAAACATTAAACAACAGTGCTTCCTTTTCTGTTTTCACTTAATTTTCAAAGAAATTTTATTGTTCTACAATCCTCCGTTAGACAAGATCACGGAGTATATTCTTGCCAATGGAATTTCACAATTTACAATATGACTTCTAGAAACTCCATCAACCCTTTTAGAGGATAAAATCAAATACAATAGAAAAAATTATCCAGATTACGTGGGAACATCTCAAAGCATTATCAGATAATAACTCTTTGGATAATTATATATTCATACTAAGAATAAAATCAACATATAATTCAATTTTTCTGAATATCATTTGAATGAGATTAATAAATAATCCATCATGAGAGATAAAATATATCTTTAAACAAAAATTATTTTAATCTAGTTTAGATGCATATTAAATTATACTTTGATACCAATGTTAAAAAATCAATCATTTACGAAAATTGTAGAATTACAAAATCTTTCATATATATATATATGTGTGTGTGTGTGTGTGTGTGTGTGTGATTTAATGAAAATAATCACTTATGAATTATCTTAAATTGTGAAGGCTTTTACACAACATTACCAATCCATTCTCTATTTTCTCTTTGAATGAAAGGTTGTATATATTTTCTATTGGATGAACGTTATCTTCTTTCAAAACTTTCTAAATTTACACTCTTTTATACATAAACTCAAAAAAGTACAACCTTTCAATTTTAAAATGTAAAGGTCACTTCCTTTCAATAAATCTCATTATGGGCGGACATTATATTTGTATTAGCTTGATTACTTGTATAAATCACCATTCAAACATTATGAAATCATATAATTAATGACTACTGATGGAAAGAGTGAATATGTTGTGAAATTTTCTGGTTGAAGTCGATTGAGATGCAAATTCATGTGTTAGATAATGAGTGATTAAAATTATGGGCTTTCTTTTCTTAGAGTATGGTTTATACATTTTGGATAAGTGAAATTAAAATTAAGGACGCTAAAGAGCAAAAAGGGGATAAACCGATTACGATGGGATGGAGGGGGAATCCGATGTACATACGTGGAGGGTCAGAAAAAGTTTGGAAGTGGAAGTGAAAGCTGTGAAGAAATTGGCCTAATAAGTGGGGGTTGCGAGGCCCTATTTTTTAGATTAGAGTCCTGAGCGAGCCTAGAGGCCCGGAGTAGGGCTTAACTGAAGTAGTACTAAATGGAAACTGGGGGACTCCGATCCAAATGAACATATTAACGGAATGGGGGGGCTTTAGATTGCATATTGATGGTCCCCATGCACCGAGAATTTTGGGACAAGTCAAATGAATGGAGGAATATTGTCAGTTAGTGGACAGCTTGCTTCCTCAAAATACCAAAAATGAAACAATCCTAAAAAGTGAGAGAGACCAGGCCACTCCCATCACCACCCATCCACCCTCTATTTCCCCGCCTCTCTGCGGGGTCCATATCAATTGTTGTCGGCCCACGCCTCACTCCCCTCCCCCACTGCCACTTTTCCTCACTCCCATTTACTTGTGCTTCGCGTGCCTCTTCTTTTCCTTTTTTTTAATATATATATAAACATATCTATTTCTTATATACCCTTTTTGCCCAATTTGTTAATTTCACAAAGGAAGATGAAGATGATGATATATTATTCTAGTTGAAGGAGAGGCTGGCACACAGATTATCTATCAGGATTTTGGTATTTGGAGAGGGGAGCAGAGGGGGACAAAAGCGACGACGTGCACTTTAAAGTAGGGGATAGAATGGAGCCATGGGTAAACGAGAATTTCACTTGAACCGAGGAGTGTCCGTTGCGTTGACGAAACACCCAACAAAGCACCAAACGTTAAATTTTAAAATATCAATAAGAGTGTGATTTGATTGAAGCAAATCCAACAGAATGTCTTGTGCCTCTCTCTCAACTGACACGCCGAAAGATTGAGACAAGTGTTCTGTTGTTACTTGTTAGTGGTCCCCCTAACGTTATACTTTTATGATCGCATACGCATACGTAGATTCATAAATACGTAACAGCATACATACATTAGACACGTTCCGTCTATACAGTAATTTGCTTCCCACTCCAATCACCGTATCCCCAAATCGCAGGGTGCAAAAGTTCTTCACGATGTTGTCTTTGCCACTAGAAATTAGAATTTGGTTTATCCAACTGACTATCTATTTTCTCTGAGGAGGATTATAATTATTACTCTTGTGGGCATTAAATTAACTCTTTTATATGATACTTGATCCAAATATATGGCTATTTTTATTATAAATCAAATAAGATATTCAACTTAATATTTTTAACTTTCTCTACACAGGTATAACTGTTAGATATTTTTGTTGATAATTAATATTTTACTCTTTTAGTGGAAATTTAAATAAATTATTCACTGTCATCAATTTATTTTCCTATTTCATTCATGTTATTTCCTTTCCACCTGTAAAAGAAAAGAACGTATACACACAACAAGTAGCCTACCTAAGATTAATAATCTTTTCCACGAAATTTAAAAAAAAAAATGATTGAATGAAAAAGCATAAGAGCTTTAGACGTCCAACTTAAAAGTTGCCATTTTATTGCTCACAACCATACAAATAAAGAGAATGCGAATCATACATTAAACATAAATGAGGCATTTGAAAGCAAAAGATGAAAAGTTTTCACTAAGTCAAACCCGACACCATTCTGTTATAAGCGAATCCAATGCAAGTGAAGATGGTGACTTCCCCCTGCCTTACCGATCAAAATTTGCTGATGTACACTTTTGCCCTTCATGCGTGTCCAGTGCAGCGCGTGTGAAAGATCAGTCTCATTCTCCTATTAGTAAAGGAAAAAAATTATTTAAAAAAAAAAAAGATGAGGGAATTTTGTTGTTGAGTTGAAGAAATGGTTGAGGAGCACGTTGTAAAGTGAAGTGGAGAGAGTCGCGAAAAAGAAAGTGAAGGGAGAAATTACTCACGCGTGCGGGGGCCACCGATTCTTTTGGGACCCACATAAACTTCGCTGGACCACACCTCGCAGACATGGTCTGCTGGCGTCAAGCAGACGCTTTCACACCTGTCATTCTTTTATTAGCCGCTGCTGCTCCACCAAAAGTAAGAAAAAAGAACGGGACAATAATCAAAGAAACAATTGTAGATCTTAGACTATTATTAACTGGTAAAATAAAAGCAACCATTTCAACATTATCTTTGTAATATTTTTTATATTAACTTTAATTATAAAAAAGAGCTGGCACAAATTTCCTTGGAAGTAGCGAAAGTGGCGGGGCTATGTTACTTCTTTTACCAGCCGATGCCGTTTTCACCGCCGTTGACATTACACAATTCAAAAGTAATTTTCTACAGTTAGGCTGTGGATGCTGCAATCCCATACGCTGGGCCCATTAAAATTAAGAATTGTTGATGTATTTCCTACGACCATTCGATTTCGATTGATTGTAAATTTATTATATGTTTTATAAAGATATTATTTATCTTATACATAATTAATTAATTAATTAATATATAAAATAAAATTTATAATTTATATATATTATACAAATAAAATTATGATAAAGATTATAATTATGAGATTTATATTGTAATTAAATATTATATTTAAATTATTTCTAATCGTTACTCTATTAAAATTAGACATTAATAAAGCAATTAGATTAGCACACGCTATATTTCTTTCTTATGAAGAAATAAATCAATTTCATAAATTAAAGTGTGGAAAAACTTAAATAAACGTGTAAGGGCCCGTTTAAAAATATTTTAATTTTTGAATTTGATTTTCAGATTTTTTAAATACAAAAATCAATAAATAACATCACAGAAATCGAAAAAAATACTTTAATACAGCACAGAAATCAAGACAGACAATATAAAAATCTATAAAAATACACAAAACTCAATACAAAAATATAACATTTACAACAAAAAACCACAACCAAAAGCTCAATCAAACGGTAAGTGTTTAGTAGAGAATAAATTTACTGAGTTAACTCGATCTTAAAGATCATAAATGAAACATTACTTGTATGTTTGTGTAGTTTTTCAAATATGATAGTTATATAATTAATCCTTAGATTTGAGATTACTAAAGTTATTTCATATAGTAATTACTATATTTTAATGCTATTTATGATCTACTTTATAAAGTGGGTCAGTCGGTAGTACTTTGATATAATATTAATTATAGGGAGATAGTTGTGTGAATCAATACAGAATTCGTCACTTTAAAATAATTAGAAAAAATGTTTTACTATTCTTAATTAATGATTTTTGGGAATTCTCTAACTACAATGAATTAAAATTTGAAAAGAAGTTTTTAGATGTTAATTATAAAATTATTTACTAATTAAAAAGAACGAAGATGGTTAAATTTTATAGGGTAAACACTAATTCCGTACTCTAAATCCAATTGGAACATTGTATGAAGAAATGATCAAATTATACATTATAACCGTGCATAGACAAGTTTGTCAAACTACTTTGACATTCTTAATATTTGGATGATCATAATATATTATTAGAAGTCAGAATACTTCACAACGGAAATGTATAAATGAATATTCACCAGTATCTCTTTCTCAATATCTATCTCAGCGTCTCAAAGACTGACAAACAATTCAACTAGATCAAAAAGATAAGAAGATCTGGGGATGATCCTAACAAACAAGGAAACATCTTTCACAGAAGTACAAAAAGCAAACCACAAATGACCCATTAAACTAATATTGTCAACTTTTAAAGCCAG
>JAOXYD010000006.1:2488704-2498919 GCA_028565735.1 Pinacopodium congolense
CTCTTGATCCTTTTGAGCATTTAACCTTATAAAATTATGAATAGCCATTGAAGCAATCACAATTTTAACCTGCTTTGAAAAAGGAAAACTGGGCATTTGACGTAAAATTTTCCACCTATTTTTCCAATAAAGGAAAACTTTATCAATATTTATTATGATCTTATTCTCTACAAATACTATATCTCGACTTCTTACAAGTTTTTTCTCAACTAGATCATAAATCTATAACCAAATATATCTATATCAATAAATACACACTATGGTATTTTGATATTAAGTTTCAACCTTTCATCATTAGGAATCTGCATAAATGCTTTGCACCTAAAGATCTATAAGTGATCATAGGAAATATCTTTTCTTGACTATACTATTTCTGGAACATCAAAATTTAAAGAAATACATAGAAAAAACCATTCAAGACATGTACCATAATATTTTATGCTTTAGCCCAAAATGATTTCGACAACTTTCTATGTAAAAGCAAACATCTGATCCTTTTCATAAGTGTCCTATTCATCCTCTCAGCTACACCATTCAACTGAGACGTCATAGACGGAGTCGTCTTGTGTTGAATACCCTTTTTTTACAATGTCTCTTAAGTGGTTCAACGTATTTGCCTCCATTATTTGACTTAAGGAAATTCATTTTCTTCTCAATTTCTCTCTCAATTAGGACCTAAAACTATTTGAAGACAAGTATAACCTAATTTTTGTTCTTCAAGATATAAACTCAACACTTTCTTGAATAGTCATCAATAAACGTAATAAAATAATATGAGCTACTAAGTGACATAGTTTTAAATGGACTACATATATTATAATTTATTAACTGTAATGCTTTAAGTTTCTTCTTTGGATCTGTAAGGCTTCTAAAGGAAACTCTTTGTTGCTTTCAAGCTAAATAGTGTGTGTACCTCCTCAAATGCACATTGTTCAATCCAACCAAATTCTTCTTCTTGATCAATATTGACATAGTTTTCTCATTCATATGAATAAGTCTTTTGCGCCACATCTTGATTTATCATTATTCTTTATTGCATTAACCATTTTTTAAAAGATTTTAGCCTGCATTAAATAAAGTGTAAAATACTTCTCACCTTGAACTACTAAAAAAGAACCTTTAGTCAGATTCTATTAGTCATTTTGAAAAGTGTTACAATGCCTTTCTTTATAAAACTTACCAGTAGAAATCAAATTAAGTCTTATATTATAAACATATTTCATATTCTTCAAGATCAATCTATCATCAAAATCGATCTCCAAGTGAACATTACTAACACCAACAATATTAGAATTACCATTAGTATCCATATTGACAATTTCAAAATTATCAGGAGTATAGCACATGAAGAAATCCCTTTAATTTATTACATGAATAGAAGCACTACTATTGATCACCCAACTAGTTTCATGATTTGCTAGGTTAATAAAATCAACATCATAGAGAACAAGGAAATCTTATTTAATGGTAGCAGCTACTTTCTCATCATCATTACCATCATCTTACTTCTTATCGTTATCCTTATCTCTCCTCAATTTTTTGTAAAACTTTTCAATATATTCCTTCCTGTGACAATGGTGGCACTCAATGTTAGTATATTTGTTAGACTTATATTGACTTTTACTCTTATCATTGCCTTTCAAACCTCGATTTTGATTTTTTTTCTAGTAGTTGTAACTAAAACATCTAACAATGAAGAGGGAAAACTTTATGACCTTCACCTTATCTCTTCCTTTTGAATTTCACTTTTTACTAACTTTATAATCACTATACCATTAGGAGCAAAATTAGTTTTAAAGCTTCCCAAGAATCAGTAAACTAAGTAAGTATCACAAGAGAAAAAACTTCATTATCAAAACCGATACCCATATATGGCAGTTGATTCACAATCCCTTAAAATTTATTCAAATGGTCCACAATAAAGGTATCTTCTTTATATTTCAATTGTACTAATTTTTTTAGATAAAATAATGTATTATTGCTAATCTTTGATGTATATACTTCCTCAAGCTTATTCTATAATGTTCTAACACTCGTTTCATTGCAAATGTAATTATATATATTGTCTTCAATAAATTGTCTAATGAAACCACATACCTATTTATGTTCAAAAGTCCGCTTCTCATCAAATTTGTCTTCAAATTTTTAAACAATAAATACCGACAAATACAATTTCTTCATAAATAGAAGATCTTTCATTTTGTTCTTTTTTATGGTAATTTGTGCCTTTTTGGTTAAAATTTTCCTCTATAGTTAAACCTAAAAATTGATAAAAATTAACTCTAATACCAGTTGCCAATAATAAAATTATTATAGTAAAATGCCAAAATGAATAGCAAATTTTAAAATAATTTAATCACAAATGACAAAATAATATTTAAAGAAACCAATCACACAAGATATAAGAATTTTTAACTTGAAAAATCACCTTAAAATAGAGGAGTAAAATTATAGGTACAAACCAGTAAATCATCTATTATATAAAATAAGGGTATAATAACCAGTCTTCTCTAATCAATAAATAGGGACAGTAAATTACAAAATACTAATAAGAGAGAATAGAGAAAAATACCAGACTCAAGAAATGAATCAAAAGAACTTCAAAATTAGAATATACTTGGATCTTAGTTGAACAAAATATTTCTCACACCTATCTCACGACACACTTTTTTGTTGTTTTTGTTTCTTTTCTTTTGATTCTTCACTCTGTATTATTACAAGCTACTACATCTATTTATACTAAACTAATAGCCATTGATATTGAAAACAAAGAGAAAAACACATGTATCACTAAAAAACCTAGCACACAATTATTAAAAAAACTGAAGAAATCATTAAAACCATTCATCTACCAATCAACACTAGAAAGGGAGGCATCATTTGTTTTTTATTCCCATCATCTTTAACATATATCAATCAAGGTCATTATTGTTGAAAAACAAAGAACCAACCACAATACTTATCCGATTGACAGGATCACTGACAGATGACACCTTTTTGTAATTAGTTTTTGACTTAAAATAGTTGACTATTCAAAAATTAAAAGTAATTGTAGCTTGTATATAAATAAAATATTCTCCCTTTTTTTCGTTTTTGTCATGGCTTTTCGAACTCAACGTATTAAGGGTCATGTTGTTGTACACTATAAAGAAAATATGAATATATGAATATAAATGTTGTGGATGTGAGTTTCATATTCTTTTATTTAACTTTTAGATTTATTTTTTACCTAATTTTTTTGTTGCCAATCAATCATTGATAAAAGAAGAAAGACTAAAAAGGTTCAGTTTTTTTGTTTTAAGTAATTTTGCATGCACAAAGTCATAATTCTTGGCTAAAGCACAAGTATGATATAATCTATTGTAAAAATGGTTGGTGTTTGCCCTATATTCAACACAAGAATATGGTGATAGGAATTACTTAGCAAATCAATATTGAATTAAATAGATAAAGAATGATAAATTGAAAACCCTAAATCAAATGTGAGATTAAGTTAATAGCTTGTATCATGAAATAAAAGCTAAAAAGAATAAAAGCTGAAAAAGCCGATGTCAAGAATTGAAGAAAAGCCATACTAATGGTTGTTGTTGAAGTTTTTGCGAAAATATCATCAGTCCATTGTCCATTCTATTTTTTAAGGGATAACTGAAGAAGTAGAAGATGAAAAGGTAGGATTAAACCTAGTTTTAGTTGTTTGAATTCTTAAATTAATTTTAAAGATAAATTTGGAGGTGCTAATGTTGATGTCATTACAAACAAATGAAAAAAGTTACCACATCAATTCTTTTAAATAAAATTTTAAAAATCATTTTTTGAAAATAAAAAGCACTTATTTTAGATAAAAACCATTCGATAAAATGTATAATTTGTCCATTTCAAAAAATATTTAATTGACCCCTTAATATTTTTAAAATGTTATTTTACTCCTTAATATTTGTAAAATAGTATACTTTGCCCTCTAACATTTTAAAAATATGTAATTTACTCCATAATGTTTGCAAAATGATACAAAATGCTTTTTCAACATTAATTCCATTATAATTTTATTAATTACCCTTAACGGTTAACTAACAATTAATTAATGAAATCTTAATGAAATTAACAATCAACTAACAAAATGTTAATGAGATTAATATTAAAGGAGTATTTTGTATAGTTTTACAAACGTTAAAGGGTAATTGCACTATTTTATAAACCTCAAGAGACAAAATGATACCTTCAAAATTGTTAAAGAGAAAATTAAACTTTTTCTAAAACATTTGGGGTAAAATCAACTTTTTACCAAAACACTCTCTCTTTTTGTATCAAAGACAAGTTTCAATTTCGGATTTGTGGATTATGAGCCCATCACACTTCTACTGCTCCACTTTGATTGTATGGTTTAAAAAATAATCCTAATATAAAAATTAAAAATTAAAACCTAATTAACTTGACTTGAATATTAAGAAACTATGTTTTTTATGAGAATAGTTTCCAACTAGCCATTAAATTCTCAATTTTGTGCTTATATTTAAGGATTATCCTTTTTGTTTTGGTATTTAAGGTTCAAATAGACCATTATCTACCAAAATAAATAAGGGAAAATTTTAATTTAGTCCTTTCAAATTTATCAAAAGTTTACTTAATATCCTAAATTTTAATTTTTATCAATAAATCTTAGATATATATTATTGTATTTTGAAAAATACTTTTATTTATTTAATGTAATAGGGCTCTTAGACTAAGCAATATATCTAATTGTAATTTATAATTTCAGAACTTATTTGATGGGAAAAATATAAAGTGCTAATTAAAACTTTACCAAAAGTATATGGAACAACCAAGTTGACAATAGAGCAAGGTTTCTGGACCAAAATTAAATATGATTGACAAAGCCCCTTTCAAGCCAAGAATTTTATGTATGCTTCATTGCTACGTAAGCCTTCAAGAAAGTGTTCTTCAAACCTTGGTGGCGCGTTAGAACCATTGAGTTTGGATCAAATAAAATTGTCACTTGACCAACACAACCCATCCACATTGATTTAAGCAATAGTAAATGAGTTACAATCCAACGGTCAATCAATTGAAACCAACACATCACGTTTGGTAAACTAATTGTACTTTGAAACCTCTAAAATAATAAAAGGTAAAAAAAACTACAAATCCCAATTTTCACAGCCTTATCGGACCTGTGGGATACGTGAACCAATCTGATTAAATAAAAACTCAAAATGAAAATTTAAAATTAATCTTGAGAAAAAGGATATTTTGGTAAACTAACTTCAACGACAAATTTTTTTTACTATTCTTGTTGTGGCAACCAAAATCTCTTTATCTAGAGCTCTTGAAGAAATCTTCAAGAGCGACTACGAGAAGATAGAAGGAGTGGGTATAGTGGAGGAAAAGGAGGAACAATGAAAAGATCATCGTGAACATAGATATTTGTTAAAAAATTTTATTAAAAATCTTTTAAAATATATTCAAGGAGGCTCTATTTCTAGTGACTCCTCTTCAAATAGAATAGTCACGGGCATGATTCTAGGAATCACATGCCTGATTATAATTTAATTAATTAATTTGTTAATTTTTATATATTTTAAATTTTTTTTAATAAATTTCTTTTAACAAAATATAAAAGAAAACAACCCTTTCTTATGTTAATTTACCAACACAACCCTTTCTTATGTAGTAAATTAGAGGATCCACCAATAGTAGGACTCGATTACATGTCCCGAGTTTCATAACCCTATCAGATCAGTGGGCACTTAACAAAGATCTCGTTTAATATATACTATTGGTTGGTCATCTAATTTAATGCATAAGGAAGAGTTGTTTTGGTAAATTAACTTAAATTGCGGGTAGACTAATTTTCTTTGGTTTTAAACTTTTTTCACCTTTTCTTTTATATTTTGTTAAAAGAATTTATAATTTTTTAAAAAATATTAATTAATTAATTAGAATATAAAAATAAAAAATTCAAAATGTTCATGACTCTTAAAATAAAATTTTAAAAAATATAGGAATTTTTTTGATTTTCCTTTTATATTTTGTTAAAATAAATTTATAAATTTTTTTATAAAAATGAATATTAATTAATTAAATAAATAAAAATATTTAAGAGCCATGCACTTGACTCAAGGAGTCACACTCATGGCTCTTAACTTAAAATATTTAAATATATATTAAAAAATAATTAATTAAATTAAAAAACTAAAGTCTTCAAGTGCTGACTTGTCAATGACAGAAGAATCATTATCTAGGTCTTGAGCATCCTAGAAGATCGAAACTGCTGATTGGGACGGATCGATTATATTTGAGTCTAACTGGAGATCCATCATAAGATTGTCTGAAATTTTTATTGGACTGTGCTGTAAACCTATAGATGCAGAAGGCCTTGAAATGGGCCTAGGTCTTGAAATATTGAAATCCGAAAGTAGTAACATCTTTCTTAGAGTTTGGAATTTTAAACTCTAGCATTTGAAGCTCACCAGTGATGAACTTTCCTGAGTAAGGTCCAATGGATGTTGTGACTGTATTAAAATAAAAATAAAAAATAAAATAATTTTAATTTAAAAATTTTAAATATATAAAAAAATATACGAATTTTTTTGTGTTTCCCTTTATATTTTGTTAAAAAATAATTTATAAAATTTTTAAATATATATTTATTAACTAATTTAAAAAATAAAAATTAAAATATTTAACTTAAAATATTTAAAAATAATTAAATAAAAAATAAAAAAATATATATATAAGAGAAGTCACACGTGTGACTCCTGGAATCACGCCCGTGACTATTCTATTTAAAGAGGAGTCATGAGCATGATTCTAGGAGTTACAAGGAACATAGCCTCCTTGGATATATTTTTAAATTTTTTTTAATAAATGTTTTTAACAAAACACGTCTATTCACGCCGATATTTCCATTACTCCTCCTCCTCCACTCCACCCTCTCCTTCTATCTTCTCGGTATTACTCCTGAAGATTTCTTCAAAGGTTCTAGACAGAGGGATTTCGATTATCTACAGCGAGAATATCCTTTTTGCTCAAGATTAATTTTAAAAATTCATTTTGAGTTTGTATTTAGCCAGATTCATCCACATGTCCAATGGGTCCGATAGGGTTGTGAAAATTGAGATATGTAGTTTTTACCCCAACATTATATGTTAAATGAGATTTTTACCGAGTGTCCTCGGGTCTGATAACGCTATGAATATCGAGACATGTAGTCAAGTCCATAATAAAAAAACAGTGCAGTCCAATACCAATTCAAAGGCGTAGTCGTGTAAATTTTGATTGCTAACACTAAATCAACCAAGCATGAGAAGTTAACTATTTATCTTTAAGATAAAAAAAGTCATTTTTTATTTATTTTAAAGTATTTTATTTGTTCTAAAATTATTAAAAATGCTTCAAAAAGTTAAAATTATTTTAAGATTATTTCAATAGAAATTGTTATATTATTAATTATTGATAAAAAGCTATATTTAACTAACGATATTAAATATTGAAATAATATAAATTTTTTTTGAAATGAACATAAAAGCTTTAAGTGGACAATTAAGGATTGAGCAAAAGGGACTATGTTATGGTCACTAATACAAAGGTCTCCTTGGAACTTCAAACTTTCATTAAAGTATAGCGCCAACACCCTTACATGGCAATTTTACTTAGGTTCGCTTAAGCAAGATTCAACCCTTAACAAACCTTGTAGTGTTTCGCTCGCACATTCGAAGTAAGAATGCAATAAAGCAAATAAGAAAATAAAGTAGGCAACAATGAACACAATCTTCCTAACTCATCCTGTTACTACATCATCCAATATCTCCTCATGATCTCTATCCATTGATAATACTAAGTGATCTTTGTCGAAGTCTGCATAGTGCACTAACCTGATTCAATGCTTACCTACAACAAGTCCATTAGTGGTGGTCTGTTCATCCGAGAGTAAGACAAGTCAATCCCTCAAAGGTTCGAGACTTTACCAAAATTCGCACTAAGTCTGATCCCACTTAACCACTTTTGCCTTAGTATTTTCGCATGCCTCCCTCATACGTATGATCTAACTAACCTTCCTCCTAAGGTGCTTCTTGAAGGTTATTGAGGAGTTCTCACCAAGGCGTGTCGAATCTCACCTACTCTCGAGATCTTTGCCGATACTTCCTGCGTCCCTCACTTATTTGCAAGTTTCTCGAGACTTTTGCCCCCTTACTCATAAGATTTTGCCTTATTCTCTCGTCAACGCTCTTTTTTCATGTCGATTTGTATGTCAAACACTGGTGAAGGCTTGCCAATACTCACACGATCCCACAGCTTGGACTTAGGGGTCTAACAATCACCAATATTTATAAAACCAGACTGAATCAGTTGATCTGACCCAATTAACCTAGAATCAGTTGGTTAATAGATTTGATTTTGTAAAAGAACCTCTGATTATAAAAATCATCCATGTTTTATATAATTGTTTAGTTCAATTAGTTTATGTCTAACCAGTTAGATCAGTTAATTAAGTCAGTGCTATATCATTTTTAACTTGTGCTACTCCAGTTATTAAGGATCCAAAATCCCTTTTCATCCACCCGTAGACCCATTTCCATTGCCACTAGTGTCGCCTCTCTAGCCACTCCTCTCCTCGTTAGTCTCGCCCCCCAGACCACACGACAGACAACCTCCAGCCTCACTATCTCCCCGCTAGCATTGTCGCCTTCTAAGCCACGCGATAAAATCTAGTCGTCTCCCAACCTATGCGAGCCACGCGACGTAAGATCTTGAGATCCTCTTCCAATCCACGTGAACCCACGCGACATTAGATCTCCAAGTCGTCTCCTAACCCTCGTGACACCAAATCTCTAGTCACATAATCATCTCTAGCCTTGCCCAATAGCACAGTCCAACCCCACCTTCCTCTAATTTCTTCCATTGGTAGTCGACTGCTAAATTTGTGATTGTTGTGTTTTTGTCACAGATAACTAATATTCAAAGAGATACATTAATTAAAGAGTCTGTTTATCTAAGTTATTAATTAGTCTTATAAAGTTTAGTTAGTGTAAGTTTAAAAGTTTTATTTATATAGTTCAAGAGTTTTATAATAGTTTTATAATTAGACTAAATTTGATCTTTTAAATATATTATTTTGATTCAGAATTTCAATATCTATGTTTAAAATACAAAGTTTAAAATATAATATTTTAAATAAAAATAAATTTAAAATATATTATCAAAATTTATAAGTACTTTTTATATATTTTTAAAGTTAAATTATATTAGAGAAAAGTCAATCATCAGGAAAAAAAAGGAAGAAGCATAACATCTTTTATTGTAATTATTTTTTTTATTATTCAAACATCTTATGGAAATATTTAATATAATTGCATGTCCTATAATATATTTTCACTTATTTTTATAATATTTATGTCTTATTATTTAGTATCAATTTAATATTAATTTAATAATAATTTAATATTTAAAATTTAAATCTCTCTCCTTAATGATACAATGTTCGACCTAAATTTTAAAATATTGATTTTTACATACAACAAATCGGTTTAAGATAGGTCAATGTTTTACCTAATTATTGTTTTTTGGCAAAAAAATGTCATTTAGACCTTATCATTTTTATTAATATTTAGGACACATTCTATTGTTTTAGAATGTTCAGATCAAACTATAACGTTTCAAAAGCATTAAAAAAAAAACTATAACGTTTTAAAAATGTTAAAAAACAACCTTCAATCCAATGTTAAATTAAAGTTATTTTTGAAAATTTTGAAAATTTTATGATTTTTTTTAATGTTTGTGAAATATTAAGGATTAATTTAAATATTTTAAAATATTAAGATATGGTATGAATATTAGTTAAAATCTTAGAATTAAAATTAGTCTTTTTGCCTTTTTTTTTTCTTCAACGTATGCATGCTTCCCCTTTCCGTCTCCGCCTTCGCCTTCATTTCTCTCAGGTACCTGTCTGATATGTTTGTATTATGTTCGAAATTGATCCGTTTTGTTCCATTTTTCGTTTTGTTTCGCAGACTTGAGTTGTTCTAATGTAAACCCTGCTGCTCTGTTTGGACGTCGTGAAATTGATCCATTCAACTGGTTACCTTATTATACGCATCTATTTCTTTTCTTGCGTTAACGTTTCGCTTTCTTGATATATATATTTTATTTTATTATTGTTTGCCTTGCTTGTTCAGAATCATGGAACTTGCCATTACCGCAGTTTGGGACCTGTTGTAT
>JAOXYD010000006.1:2507044-2519166 GCA_028565735.1 Pinacopodium congolense
AAACAGGTTCCAAAAGAATGGAAACTGGATTCACTTTGGGACACGGAGCCAAAGCTACCAAAGAAGTTGAGCCACCATCGAAGGTTTCCTAGCAAATGGAGTGCAGCATCACCTCAACAGGACCCGTTGAATACTGTTAAAATGGTTGACCAATTTGTTATTAGACAAACGGAAAAATCAGACTATGGAGCAAGCAACGGCTCAGTCATACGCTGATCTTGCCATTCGATTTTGTGTTAGGTATATAATATCATGTAGGAAGAATAGACATAAAAGGGTGAATCAGAAGTGGATCCATTTTTGTGCAAGTCATAGGAAATATTAGAAGAAAGAACACTTCCGTCTGTAGGTTCTAAATGGACCAATGTGTATGTATTGTTCGGAATCTGATCTAATCAATTCATTGATCTGTTGCCAGATTTTCAACGGCAAAAAATGATTTTAGTAACCCTTTTATTGATGGAGCAATTTATTCCCAGAAAAAGCTCAAGAAGAAATGATAAAATTTTCCCTTCCCCAAAGGAAAAGAAAATGATACTGAAATTCACATTTAATTTTCTCATTTTATGTTATTTTAGGGTCGGTCTTACTTTTGTAAGATTATGGTCCGTCATCTTTTCTTATCATCACATCATCATATATCAATTTTAATAAGAAATATAAAAAATATTTCTCAATCACCTCAAATACTCATCACCACTCCATTTCCTAAACAAATAATATAGGATATTCCCTACTACCTAAAACATTTTGATCTTATTTTGGTGCTTAACAAACAATACAAGATTTTTTTTAAACTAGGGATACACTAATATTTGTTTCACGGATAGGCACCTAACAAAATTATAATCATAATCATAATCTCATAGCAAACAACTATATCATCATCACAATCCAACCATTAAGTATATCTTGTCTTAGGTAAGCTATGAATTTACTGTTTCTTCTATTTTTTCAATATGACAATTCCAACTGATCATATCAAGACACAATGTTTCATATTCATAAAATTTTTCAATTATGTGTTCATGTGTAACTTATAACGAATGCAATGTAGTACATATCCATAAATCATAATTTATACGATACACCATTTTCTAACATGTCCATTACATAAATGATTGCTCACAAGATCTATCATGTGATCACGTAATACTTGATCACACACACTAGTGCATCCAATATCATAAATCGATATGACATGTATTTTATTTAAGTATATGCTTTAATTACCGAAATAATTTATCAAGCAATTATAGAAAATTTAAAACTTCACAGAACATATAATACACTTATGCACAAAATTTCATTTTAATCATATCATACGCAAAAATTGTAGAACAAAAATACATTCTACTTAATCACTTGTACACAATCATACCATTCCAATATTCAAATACCATACAATACTTATAATATATACTTACTATTCTAACACACATGCAAGTACACCATTTGCCACTTATCTGGTATCCAAGATGATTAAAATCAAGCACTCACTCCCGCGTGATGATCCTCTACTCTATCGACATAACATAATTAAAATAAAATTTTATTAAAACATAATTTACCAAAATTAAGCAACGATAAAGTCATTCTCCAACCTTCTCCCGAACAACATATTTTATAACCTCACAAGTTTGCAAGTCCATTAGATTCAATAAAGTCCAACTAAATTATTGGCTAATTAAGAAATATTCCTATGCCTCTTTTCTTTACTACTAAACTATTCATTCATTTTAATTTACTATTTGAGTAGCATAATTTAGAACCTTTTCCCCAACAATTAGGATAAAATTATTGTTTCACCGCTTAGTCTAAATAGTTTAAAATTAAATTCTAAATATTTGTTAAATTTGATATTATATATATATATATAAACATACATAATAAGTTATCACTGCAAAAGGGGAGTTAGTGGTGTAATTAATGCTAATCTTTTAATTTCTACCAAATCTATAATAATATATGATATAAAAAGAAACATAGTAAAGCCATTAATTCCTCTTTTTATAGAAAATACATCTGTCCAATAACAACTTTATATATAGTGAAGCCATTCATTCTTCTTTTATAGAAAATACATCCTTCCAATAACATTTTACATACCCCCTTTTTCTATGATAGCTTAAAGATATATCACCAAACTTGTCTTTATTAAGTATTTAGAATTTGCTTACCTTAGTTACAAAATTTGGCAAGTTACAACTTTTGTAAATTTTTTATCTTTCCCTATGGTAGTTTCATTATCATAAGGAATCCTCTCACCAAAGCTTTGATAAAGGAATAATAAGTCAAACAAAAGTAATGGTGGCATATGAATGACGAGATAGAAAAGAAACTTAATAGTAAATTTACCCCCTAAATGTAGCTTATTCTAAAAGGTTCCTAAAAACTTTAAAAGAAAATTTCCATCTTGACAGTAATCATCTTACTAGAATCAAACACCTTAGGTCTCTCACGTGCTACATCTCTCTTAATCTAACCTAATCAATTATAAATACTCAAATGCCTAAGATTCCATAATTGGAGTGTATAAGAGCATGAAATGACCATGAAAAATCAATAAGAAAAAAGAGGCACTGTTATGTGGTTTTGAGAAGAAGACTGCTGAAATTAAGGAGTTGTGAAGAAAGTAGTTGACAGTTAAAATGCTTTAAGGTTTCTTTATTAATTATCCAAATTTTATTCTTTTTTTTTAATTTATAAACTTGTTGGGTTGGATTAAACTTACTTAAATCCAAGCCCATTTAAAGGTATTACAATAAATATCTTTGAATGGGAAATGACTGAGTCAAGTTTCCTAACTAAACATCCATTTGAAACCATCAACTACTCTCATTCTTGGAAGTATTATTGAACTAGTTAAGATTGCATACTTTGTCTAATACTTTCATATTGCATAACATGACATTATTATAACTATTTAACAATGCCTCAAACCATCCACTTCTTGATCTTTTAATTAACAAGATTACAAAGTATTGAATTGGATTGCAAGCACATTCTTCCCTACTACATTTATAATTAAATAACATGATATGAAACCAAGATAACATAATGAATTTTGATTTGGAACCAATTATGTGACCAACGAATGGTAGGTATTTGTAGCCATCACCTTGTGAAGATATCTAAATGTCATTACATATCATGTAGTATATTTAAGGTATGTAAGGGCGCCTGAATCTTTTTACATGGTGAAAGTTATCAATGCTCATCACCTTTTAGCTACAAATATTTTTCATTTTAATTCTTATTAGATTATTTGCCTAAATTTTCAATTTTTGGTAGGAAAGTTTCCATTGTTCAATACTTGAAGTAGTTACATGGCTGCGCTAAAATTTTGATTATCAATTTTGTAGTTCCTTAAATGCTTATTTTTATTATACCTAAAGAGAAAATATAAACTCCACAGATCATAGAAAAAGTTAAGACTTGGTAATAATGGAGATTTTTTTGGAGCTTTAGTGAATTTGGGAATTTGAAAGTTAATCCTATTGTTGAAAAATCATGATAATGAATTTATAGTGGAAAACAACATGAAATTTTTTTGTTAAAGAAGAAAGAGTTTAAGACCAAATTTGATAAGTGGTGAGGCTTGAGACTTGGTTATTGGTCTTAAATTGGAAGGTGGGAAAGAAAGGAGATAAATGATTTAAGTGAAAGAAATTTTCTTACTTTTACCTATTTTGGCTAAGAAAAAAGGACAAAACAAAGGAGATAAATGATTTAATACGAGGAAAAATAGAGCCTTCAAGTTAAACAAGCTAACAAAAAGTTTGAATTTAGCATTCCATGCCTTCCACTTTATTGATAGTCCTTATTTATATAGAAAATATAACAACTTTTGCAAAAAAATTAGCTTTAATAACAATTTGATAATGGTAAAATAACAAAAACCAAATAGAATCTTAAAGGTTGTAATAACTGAGACTTAGCTAACTACTTTGACTAATAGGAAGAGAAGGGGACATGTCCCCCTCCTTCCCTAAAGAGCATACTTGTCCTCAAGTGCCATTTTAAGAAATCGAAGTAAATGACCCCTTCATTCTTCTATATAACATTTGTAGGTGATAATCCTTACCAATTTACCAATAGCTCTCTTTTTTCCTCATTTGGAACACCTTTCTAATATTGCTTATGGAGTATAAACAGATGAATCCCCTTAAATATGTGGAAAAGATTCTTGAATTGGCATGTCGTCTCCTACTTTCTTCTTAAGTCAAGAAACATGAAAGACAAGATGTATCTTCAATCCTTTAGGTAACTTAAATGTATATGACATATTTTCACTTTTTTAACTATTTCAAATGACCTATAAAATTGTGGAGTCAATTTCAAATTCCTTCTCAAGGTTATTGACACTTTGTTATAAAATTGCAATATCAACTACATAGAATTAACAACATTAAAGCTTCTTTTGCGGTGATGAACATCATATAATTTCTTTAAATGCTTTTAAGACACTCTTAGTTAAATTTTTATCTCCTTCAAAACTTGTTCTCTACTCCTGAATTCATGGTCTACTACTTTTACTTGACTGGTTCCAGGAACGTAGGATATTAATAATAGAGGTGACCTTTTATACACTATTTCATAAGGAGTCTTTTTAGCTATTCAATGAATGTTGGTAGTATAACAATACTTTGCCTAAGGAAGCTAACGAACCTATTCACTTGGTTTTAAAATTGTGAAGCACTTGGGTTATATTTCAATTGTTTATTCACCATTTCTATTTACCCATCAGTTTAAAGGTGGTAGGCCAAATTAAAACCGAAACTTATCCCTTACAACCTAAAAAGTTTTCTAAAAAAAATACTTATGAAAGTAGCATCTTGTCATAAGCTATGCTTATGGGCATCCATATAACTTAAATATGTGCTCCTAAAATAACTGAGCTATTGTAGTAGCATTATATGTATGGGAAAAGCTATAAAATGAGCAAAATTTTGAGACTCGATCTACTACCACAATAATTGTTGTTTTTCCTTTGAAGAAGGCAAATTTTTAATAAAATTCATTGACAAACCTAATCAAAGTTATGAAGTAATTGGAAAGGTTTACAAAAGATTAATTAAACTGAGCATCTTGCATTTGTTTCATTGACATATATCACAGCTCTGAATAAAATCTTTGATGGACTTTCTTATCCCTTTCTAATAAAAACTAATATGATTCTTTACAAGGTCATATGGAAACCCTCATAGGTACTTAAATGAAATTATTTTACAATTAACAGCACTAATGGTGAATCATATAATAAATAAATACAGTCTTTAAAAGTAAGAATACTTTATTTAAGTTTCTATAGACTTACATCTTCTCCTTGATTGTACAAATTGACTAAATGCAACAATGTAGAGTAATGCTTCACTTCTTATTTAATTGGTTCGAACCAGTTAGGTATAAGACTTGAAAAGGCCATCAAGTTCCCTTCTTCATGTTGTCTTGAGAGCATCTTTTCTTGAGTTGTGGTTGCAATCTTTTGCTCCTAAAGGTGATTTAAACTCTTTTGATTAGTTCGCATTTTAAATTCGTTTCCTAATAAATACGGCCTCTATTTCTTTACTGAATTATCAAGGCTAACATTTCTTTCTCATAAGTAGATAAGAATAGATTTTTACCTTATAAGAGTTGGCTAAAATATGCATTGTTCTTATTTAAGCACTGCCCCTATGTATTTTCCATAAGCATCAGATTCAACAACAAACAAAAGCTCAAATTTATGAAGATTTAAAGTAGGAACTTGTGTCATAGCCTGCCTGAGATTTTTAAATGTCAGCTCTACCTTTGGGGTCTAAATGAAACACTCTGTTTTCAACATCTAGGTCAAGGGACTAACTATCTTGCTGTAATCTTGGATAAATTTGCCATAGCACCTAGTCAAACTAAAAAATCCTCTAAGCTTTTTAATGGTAATTGCTTTAGGTGATAGCACCCTAATTATATATCTTTTAAGCATAATTTCATAATTATTATCTTAGGTTTAAGAGGAAATTCCATGTGATTTAGGTTTATATTTGATTAATTCTTGAATAAGATGTTGCCATTACTTTCTCTCTTTCATGTTGTGCAGAAAAGCAACTATCGTTAACTGTACGGGAGAAGAATTGTCATTATACAGAGAAGGAATTTTTGTTGTACAGAAGGGAGCCTTTACTGTATTTCTAGATTTTTTTATGTATAATCTTGTTGATTGTCACTTTATTTGATGAGTATTTGTAGTTTGTGAATTTTTGGATTATTAGAAAACTCATTTTGGTATACTTATTGATTTTATAGTAAATTAGTTTTTGGACTAGATCTCGTGGTTTTTACTTTTCACATTGAAAAGGTTTTTCACATTAAAAATTTTTGATATTCTCCTATTTTTTATCTTTTGCATTCATATTTGCTCTTAACAATTTTATTCAAGTGGGGAAAGGTTATTATTCTTATTGTATTGTTGCTTCCATTGCCCCAACAAGTGATATCAAAATGTTGGTTATTTGGTTATGATGTTTTGCTTGATTGAAAGATAGAGCCCAACTATAACAGTATGACTAGTTTGAATAACACAAATTATCATAAATCGAAAGGAAAGATGAAAGACTCACTGTTTGTGAAAAAGATGTATTTACTAGTATTTGCCATAGAAAGGTACGAGTCTAAAAGTGATGAAGAATGGCAATTCGAGCATGAGATGATTTGTAGTTTTATCAGACAATAGGTTGATAACAATGTTTTGAATCATATCTCAATTGATTCAAATGCCAGGATTTGTGGGAAAAACTTGAATCTTCGTATGCTTCAAAGACAGGTAACAACAAATTATTTTTACTTACACAAGCTATGAATTTGAGGTACAAGGAAGATAATTTCATTTATGATCACTTAAATGAATTTCAAGGATGTTTTGAACAATGTTTTGGTATAGGGGTGAGATTTTAGGATGGGATTTTGGGACTTTAGTTAATGAATACTTTGCTTGATTCTTTAAAGAATTTTCGTGTGACCTTTACTAGTTTTTCTTTCGGTGGTATAGTGACCATGGATTTTGTGAAGTTTGCTATCTTAAAAGAAGAAGTGAGACAAAAGACTCAGGAGGGTTCTACTTCTCATTCTAAGGTTTTAGTTACTAAAAATAAGAGGAGAAGTAAGGAAAGATGTTAAGAGCAAAATAACAGAGATAAGAGTAAAGGTAAAAGCATATCAAAGTCGGAGTACAAAGATTTTGAGTGTCACCATTATAGTAAGAAAGGACATATTAAGAATTTTTGTTTTAAACTTAAAAAGGAGAACAAGGCCAACAAAGATAAGTAAGAGAAGAAAGATCATGATACTGATGATCGTATTGCCACTACTATTACAGAGGATCTTGTGTCTGTTTGTGGTGAGGACATAATTAATGTTGCTTATAATGAATCCAATTGGATTGTTGACAGTGGTACTTACTTTCATGTGACATCAAAGAAGGAGTTCTTCATATTTTATACTTCGGGTGATTAAGGAGTTTTAAAGATGAGTAATAATGGTTTATTAAAGATTGTTGGCATCGAGACAATTGTGTTAAATACCAATATTGACTCAAAGTTGCTTTTAAAGAACGTTAGGCATGCACCTGATATCCTTTTGAATCTGATTTCTACCAGTATTTTAGATGATGATGGTTGTTTCAGTACTTTTGGTGATAGTTAGTATAAGATCACTAAGGGTTCTTTAGTTTTAGCACGTGGACAAAAAGTCTTCAGGTTTGTATTAGACTACGCCTTCAATTTCTATTAATGCTATTAATGCAATTGAGAGTGATATCTTTTCAGAGTTATGGTATAGAAGACTCGACCATATTAGTGAGAATGGGACTTGATTCTTTAGTTTGAAAAAAATCTACTTTCTGATTTAAAGGGTGTTAGATTGCAAAAGTGTGTTCACTACTCAACTAGCAAACAGAATAGGAACTCCTTCTTGAGCCATCCTCCTCATAGGAAATTAGAGATGTTAGAGTTGGTGCATTTAAATCTCTGTGGTTCGATAAAGACAAGGAATTTTAATGGTATTTTGTGATTTTTATTGATAACAGTTTAAGAAAACTTTGGGTTTATATCTTAAAGTCAAAATATTAGGTAGTAGGTAAGTTTGGGTGTGTTTATCCATTTTTCTGCTCTCTTTTATAACTATTATGTGTTTATGGTTGTTCTCTTCTAGTTTGTGTGATTGTTATATACCTTTTTTTTGGTTTGATGTGACTTTTTTCTGCATATTTTGTGGGTGTTTGCTACTATCTTCTTCTCTATTTGATGTGAAAGGGCTTTTTTTTTTTTATAGAAACTGTTAATACCAATGTATAAGAGAGCAACTGAAATTGTATGGAAGAGGAAACATTACTATATGAAGAAAGTTCTGTTGTAGTATAGGAGAGTTATTGTTACTATTTTCTTGAAAAGCAGTTATCGTTGACTGTATAAAAGAAGAATTGTAGTTGTATAGAGAACGAACCATCATTATACAAAAGGGAGCCTTTACTGTATTTTTTAGTTTTTTTAATATAATTTTATTAATTGCCACTTTATTTTATGAATATTTGTAATTTATGAGTTCTTAGATTGTTAAAGAACTCATTTTTATATACTCATTGATTTTATAGTAGATTCTTTTTTAGACTAAATTTTGTAATTTTTACTTCTCACATCGAGAAGATTTTTTACGTTAAAAAATTATGAAATTCTCTTATTTAATTTATTTTGTGCATTCATATTTTCTTCTTACAATTTCGTTCAATAGCAATTGTTGCTTCCACTGCCCCTTTCTTGTTCCCATCAATATTTGTATGATTATGGCAATGCCAATATTATTTTCATTTCTGGAACTATTGTGCTGAATAAAATTTGTGATATTTTTGCATTAATAAGAGAGAACCATCTAGTGGGTACTCTAGGTACTCTAATGCTTAGGCAAGAATCTGTATTCTGCATATAATATTACTAACATATAAGGACAAAAGCCAAAATTATGAGTACAAGAAAATAAAATCCAAGATATTACACCGACTTGTGTGGAGTTTTAAAGATGTGGTGTTGATCTATACTCGATCGAATTTATTCAACTAGGTTTTAATCTTTCTTCTATATTAGAAAATGAGAAATAAAATAGTTATACCATATACAGTGTGATATTTTAATCATCAACTACAAACTTTTGTTATTGTCAATCAAATTTACTTTAAGCTGCATTTGTTGGTTGGCTAAGGAATTGATTAAACTTCAACAGAAAGAAACTGATTTGAAAAGAACACCATTGACATTCTCAACAAAGCTTAACCCTCCAGAACTTTTGGAGATCTCTTACATGAATACAACATAATCGATCTACGTATGACATCATGGTTAATTGGCGCACTGCATCACCTTAAGCAAGAAAGTAGACTAAGCCTTGAATTAAAAAACCTTGAATATGACTGAGAAACAGGAACATTAGGTGGGACTTGGCATCTGTCAACCTGAAACAAGAGCTTCTGCACAAAAATTTGAGTTTTAGATTACTGACTTTGCAATGAGAATTCCAATCTATGCCCAGTGTAGAGGATCTTTTTTAACTCAATGATCAATCTGTCTTCGATTTGATCAATTAGAAATGTGTTGAGTTGGTTCATGGGCAGATGAGGAGACAGTCCCTGCAGTAAATCAAAGAGAAACAAAGAAGATTAGCAGGTAATTAAGCAACAAAAAAAAATTAATTGGCTAACAGAATCCTAGGCTTTACTCTTAGTATATTGCAGATTCAACAATGTTCTACAAGCCATGCTGTGTGAACTCATACAGCTTTTCAACTTAAAAACTATAGCAGACTTAGAGTGGGCACAAATCTCTCTTTGTAAAACTTAAGAAAAGATTTCTGTAGGTATCAGAACAAATGTTTTGGATTAAACAAGCAGCATGGAGAATCAACACTTCATCACAGATAAATAAGTGGAAATGAAAGATGAAGCATTACCAGGTCCAAACTTTCATAGGTTATGAAAGAAACAGGGATTCACAGGATGATCAACCTGACAATCTGCCCCAAGTACCTAAATGACTTCGTTGCTTCCTTCAAGCATCTGTTTTTCACATCTCTTGACCAGTGCTGCAAAATTTGGTGTCACAACCACCAAATTAATACTATGAAATCACATCCACATAAACAGAATTGCCATGTAACTGACCTCGCCAAGAATGTTGAGCTTTTCACGCACACTCTTTAACATTTCTTGGACATCACCATCCCATTTGTGGAACTCCAGATCTCTTCCTTCTAAAAGCTTGTCAGAAACCTGTGACCGATAAACTAAGACGTCATTCGGTTGATCTAATTCCAGAACGAATCAACAATTTTACATAACAAGCATTTTGCAAAGAAAAAGACAATATCATGTCTCAACCAAAAGTTAGGTCATCACAACAACAAAAATAGGACATGGAATTACAAAACATTCATGAAATAGATAGGCAAAAAGAATCTTGTTGATTATATTAAAGGCCTGGTTTTTTCAGTAAAATCAACAAACGGTTGCACAACTATGTTCAACAAAGCCTATGAGTAAAAGGATCCTATGCAGCATCAGTGAGCACAGAGCATACTTGTCTTGTTATCACTTGACCACCAGCCACATGCGAGAAGTACACGTTGTAGAAATGGCAGAGAAACAATGGGGCACTCTTCTCTGCAAGCTCCTCCAAGTACTTGGCATAAGAAACTCCTGGAGCACTGGGTTGAGGTATTGCAACGTCCTGTTGGCTAATCCAGTCTAGATCTTTTGCAATACTTTTTGATCTTTCCAACCCATTATTTCTAAAATATGCATCTGCATTGGACACAATCAAACATTGGATTTGTCCTCCACCCTAATTGATACAAAATCATCTCAAGTTAAGGAACATTCACTACACAAACGCAAGTGACTTATCCCATTAGCTCATAAAAAGCAAAGAGTGAATCAAAAACCTGAGTAGAGGAAAAGAAAATTCCCAACTAAGTTCATTTGATTATTCTTCATGAAGGAAGCTCAACGATGTTACAAGCTTAACAGGATTGACTGAACCAATGGAACATAAACGAGAAAGAACAAGTATTAGGAAATAAAAAGGAAGACCAAGATAAAGGAGAGGACTGATTGAACTCACAAGAAACATCATCGGACTCATCAATAATACGTTCGACAGTATCAAAGACCAGTTTGCTGTCCACCAGATACTTAACGAAGCCTTCCATAGTGGGCCACCAACTCTCCTTGCTACTGTCTCCCTCTTCTTCTTGTTTTCTCTTGGACACGCTCTCTTCTTCAGAATTAAGGGTACCCTCGTCAGAACGAACAGTGGTCTTACTGTGAGTATACTTGCCATTGATGTTACGAAGACGCATGGCCACAAATCTCATCTCTTCAGTGATGCCCTTACTTTCTCCTGGATAAGCCTTCCTGTACCTTCTTCTCTTCTTGACAACTGGAGGTCCCACAGTGCTTGTTCTTGTTGTCGTCGTCGAATTGATCGGCGTTATTTCGGGATTAATGCAACATGTTGTAAGCGGCCCTACAGCATATCTTCTTCTTACGACGTTTTCTTTCGCAATTAGGCTCTTCCCGAGCTTCAGACATTGTGATGGAAACAGGGAAAACTGTACGAGATATTCCAATGGTGGTGTCACCGCCGCATACGGCGGTTTGGATGGCGGTAAGGAGAAAAGGTCCATAGCCCAACAACAATAACAACTTCCAAGTCTAAAACCAATCTAGTTCTTGCGATATTGACAAGAGATGACGACGGCGACGACTATCGACTAATGTGGATTTTCCATCTCTAGGCCGAAAGTACACATTCCTGACCCAGATCCCAGGGCCCAAAACTGAAGTTCTAATTTCAGTTGGGTCCATGATGATCGCTCAGCATTTGAATGGATAATAGTTACGTAAGGATTAACTTTTAAAATTTTTTTAGTTAAGTGACAAATTTTTAAAAAATTTTAATTAAGTAATTTAATTTTTTAATTTTTTAATTCAGATAAAAATATTAATTATAAAAATTAAAAATATTTTAATAAATAAAAATATTTTAAATTATATTTTAAATTATAAATAATTTTACAAATATATTATAAACATTATATTT
>JAOXYD010000006.1:2519266-2531883 GCA_028565735.1 Pinacopodium congolense
AATAATTTTAATTAAAATTATATTTTAATTTATAAATAATTGTTGAATTATATATATTTGAATAATTGAAAATTATTTTATTGAAAAAATATTTTAAGTAATTTTAAATTTCAAATTTAACAATAAGATTAGAGCATTATTTTACTATTTGAAATTATTAAAAAATTAAAATTTAAAATATTCAAACTTAAAATTTGTGAAGATATTATATTTATCATAAAAATTATTTAAAATTTCTTAATTATAACAAAAAATATCTTTGCATTTAATTATATATATATATCATAATTTGGGTATAATTAAAAAATAAATTTAATTGCAATTATATCTAATACAAAAAGTATATATTTTGCAATAAAATTATATTATTTTTAAAAAATTAACTATTTAAAATAATATTATTTATTTTAAAAATAATTATGAGAATATTTCAAATTTAAAATTATCTCAAATATATTTCAAATTATATCTTAAATAGAATAATTTTTAATTATTCAAATATATAATTCAACAATTATTTATAAATGTAATATAATTTAAATTGAAATTATTCAAAAACATTTTATAACATTAAACATATTAAACTTTTCAGTTGCTTCATGAATTTCATCTATACAAGGTGGAAACCTAAAGCCATGTTTACTTTAATTTTTGTTTTTGATTTTGATTTTCTATTTTTCTAAATAAAAAATTTGATAAAAAAATACAATAATATAGTAAAAATAATATAGTAAAACAATCGATAAAAAAATATAATAATTAATACAAAAATATAACCACAATAAAAAATTACAACTCATAACCTAACTAAACATCTCCTAAGATACGGAAAGGTCGTTTACATGAAGAATTTGGCAATATCATTATACAATGATATTGCATGGTTTTTATGTACAGCTCCCAATGAAGAAAAATTAATTAGTACTGTACAACAAATTTCCTGTGGTTAATAATATGTAAAATGATGATGGGCAATGAACAGTATCCTGTAGCTGCCGGAGTCTGATTGGTAAATCTAGCCTCTTCTGGAAGTACATGGTGAGGTTAACTGTTGTCGAGTTCTAACACAAGCAGATCTAACAGCCAACTATGTTAACAAAGACAACAGCGCCCAACATGCGAAACTAGCCATCAAATCCAAGCTAATTCCTATTTCTGATGTTAGAATATATTCTTTTTATGCAGTAGCATTTAAAATGAAACATTTATTCATGAATAACGACCCTTCAGCATTTGCAAGAATTCTAATGTCTTCGTATAAGATGGATCCGAACGGCTAACTGGCTTGCATGAATTTACATGATCCGTCGACTCTAAAACCTGTAATAAGATTTTAATAACAAAATAGTAAACAAATAAAGCACTCATCCCACAACATTAATTTGTTTAGACCAATCTGCAGGCCATCAAGAAATATTTAATTCGTAGACCAAATCTCTTTGTAAATCAGAGTTTGAAAGAGAGAGCCAAGCCGTAATTGCACTTACCACAAGTTCACCATATCCAGGGTATGCAGATTCAATGGGTACAATTTCCACCCTGAAGGCCCATCCTCCATAGCCCTCAACAAGTGGAGTGACCTTGGTCTGAGATGCAACGATAGGCAACCAATGAGGTTGATATGAAGCACATATAGAAAGTGGCGAGAAAGTGATGGGAGATCAACAGAAGTGTGGAACTCTTTTTTGGTGTGATATAAGAATGGAACCTTAATTGCAAGTATTTGGTTTATTTGGAAAGTAGTAATTGCGTATATATTACCTCACAGAAACTTAGAACTTCAAGCCGCCTTTTCCTATGAAGATTGCGAATAAAGTCATTCAGCTCCACTAGTCTTGGAGAACCACTTCTCAGCTCCCCTATCTAATAAAGTGAATTCAAAAAATTATCAACAGTAACTAATGCATGATCCACAACTATAATCTGAATTCAAAACAGACAAAGTTTGTGTAGATTGTATACTAACTGTTGGAGCAGGGCGCAAAACAAGGCCCATCCGCCAAGGCATATCTGCTAGTTTGCTGCCAAAGTGTGGACAACTATAGAACACCTAAAAACAGGGGGAAGAATACAAATGTCATCAACCAACAAACAAATCAAAACCTGCAATGTCACAGATAAAGTTGAAAAGTAAGCTTAGCATTGCCAATTGAGCTTACAACTCCAACTGTGTTTTTCACAAGATTATCAATATTCTCCGCCTTTGCTGTGTACAGCATCTGCTTCACAACCAGACCTCCCATGCTGCACATATAGAAAAACATTAAAGGGGTCCCTTCTTAACCCAAATGTATAAATAGTAGCCTAGCCAGAGAAAGGAATTGAACCAGGATAATGCAAGTTCAAAATCAAGTTTCCAGGATCACTGAACACCTATCAAACATCTATGAACTAGGCAATATACAAGCAAAATTTAAGGCCTGCAGCTGTCAGTGCATGAAGGCCGTTGCTTTCACATATCCTCATAAAAATACCTTTCAAGATCTACTTAAACCAAGTAATTTACTCAACTAAACATATGCAAGTTTACAAACAACTTCATTTCTGCATAATATTATCCACTTATCAATGTCAACAGGCCAGTTGCTAGACACCATGATGTAACAAAACCCGAAAGAGTGTAAAGCTACAGAGGCTTATATCTAATTTGCTGTAAGGTACATGAATAACAGACCACATCAATGATATATGTTAATAACAGACCGCATCAATGATATATGTTACCTGTGTGTTACAAACACAACAGGCCTATCCCCAACACCAGCAGCAACAAGTTTATCTAACAGCTTTGAGCTTACTTCCTGCACGACAAGAAAATGAATGTTTACTATCTCAAATGGTAAAACGTTCAGGAAAAGAATATCACAATAAGAACTGTTCAAAGTAATTAAGAAAACATCAATTAGATAAGGACTAGCTTATAACAGCAAAGGCATAATTCTTGGAAACATGTTTTATGATGCCATTTGCTCTTGGGTATTGCTTGTGAAACTCAGAACACTCAAAACTTGTACAGTTAAACAGATCAGATTTGTAATTTACTTGAAAGGTGCCAAAGAGAAAGTGCCAACCTGAAGAGGAAGGCTAGCTCCAGACCACTGTGTAAGATTTGACTGCATCAGAAATTCGTTCAGGACTTAAATCCAATAGCAAACAAGAAATCCTTTTTTCAAGGCAGCTAACTAAAGAAGCAGTTAAGATCTTCAAGAACAACAAAGATACCTTGTACTTGATGGTGAACATACGAGCTTGAGGGAAATCAGTTGAAAGCCATTCAGCAGGCCAAAAAGTTCCTTGCTTCCCAGCTTCCTCATCTATTTTCTCCACCAAGCCAGACTTTGTTGAAGTTTTGTCATCTGCTAATCGCCAAGTCTTATAAGGCCCACCACGCAACCCATGGACAAAGACAATATCTAGCTGCGGAACACCTGATTCAGAATCAAATTGGGATTCATTGGCAGAAGTAGACGCATTACCAACATTTGAAGTTGTTGTTGAACCCTCAATATCAACAGAATCAGCCCCAGATAAACGCAACTTATCCTTTTGGCCCCTTTCACTATCCGTTGTCTCACAATGCTTCCAGTGGGGCTGTCCAGGATTGATAAAAAATATCAGGTCGCTATATTGAGGACAAGAGGTATTCTTGTTCATAACTTCATCAGCAGCATTTCTATTTGAAGAGTCTCTCCTTGACTGTGGCCTGCAGAGTACATTTAGGAACACTGCTCTAGCATAACTTTGTAGTTTATGGTCAGTGCAACCTGGGATCCTCCCACTAGCACAATCATCAAGCCACTTAAACCAAAATTTGTCCGCTAGAATAACATTCTGAACTTTGGGAAGGACTGAGAGAATAGTCAACAATCTAGCAGCATGCCTTCGTAAGTGAGCTGTATTTGGAACATGAAAACTTGATGGTTCACTACTGTCATGATGAAAAGATGGTTCACCACTGTCATGATGAAAAGATTTGGCAGTAACATTTGAAAACTGTTCCGGTGCCACAAGGGCTCTAGATGCATCGTAAGCTTCAATTGCAGCCAGTTTCTCATAGTCATCACATAACAAAAAGCGCCTAAGCAAACACAAAACTCCAAATTCTGTTATCTTTTCTTGACATGAAGAGTCCTCTGAACAAAGTTCAGTGAGATTTTTTAAAGCCTTAAGGGTTGCCAGAGCAGAATCTGCTGCACTAGATTTAGGCATAGTATCTTTCTTCAAGTTTTTTGCAGGTCCAGCAAAAGGCTCCAAGGAAAGAAAATCTGCCAGTGAGGATGTCTCAACAGAATCAGAGGTTGCTGCCAGTTGCTTCCCAGCCAGATTTACAACTGCAGTTGCCAGCTGATTAGCTGCCTGTGTGGCAGAAAGGATGTTGGACTGATCAATTTGAGTCTGCAAAAGTTCGCTACACCATAAGCACTAGAAAAGACAGGATTGACGACAAAGTGCAAAGCATGGGTGCAGAAAAATGTTCAGTACATCCATTATTATCATCACAGTCTCAAAGACAAGAAATATGACCAAGTTAACCAGATTATGAACATGAAATTAGGACTATTACGTGCTAAACAAAGTATGTAGCCAACATTACAACCTTCAATTTGTCGCCACTAGGCTGATTGCCTGTTTTAACAGATGAAACCTTGCTGGGCCCCAAAGCTTCACTTAGCAGCATAGCTAGCCATCCTTGAGAAATAGGAACTGAAGCCGGGCCATGGTCCTTGAGAATGCAAGAAAGGATTTTTGCGGCAGACAATTGAATGGTGTCAGAGGAAACTTTACCACAAGCCCAAGGAAGTAGAATGCTAGACCACTTTTGGCTGTCTTCAAGAGATAAATGCATGCCCCCGTCCAAAAGTAATTCTAAGGCCTTCGCCAATGCTTCATGCACCTGCTTGTATTTTGTGGTCAGTTTAGCTGTTTCTCTCATCAGCTGAAGACCCCTCTCCATCACCACCTTTCGCGCTCTAGAACTTCTCTCAATGGATAGCAAAAATGGAGACAAAGCCACCCGAGCCAAAGGAATATCTTCATTTTTACTTGCCTGATAAACCGTTGTAAGAAGACTGGAACTCCAGTCAGAAACAGAATCACTTAAGCACAGATTACGATCCTCCAACAGCAACTGAGCAACCAAGCTCCCATGCCATTTCACAGATCTCTCAGGTGCAATCAAAGCAGTCATTACGGCTTGTCCATCTAAATCCAGTTCTTGAATGTGGCATCTATTGACCTCAGATGCCATTGCCCAATTAGCCAACGCCCATGCTGCAAAAGGTACAGCAACGTGTTGACAAAGAAGATCATCCCAAAGTCCAGGAAGCACCACAGTAGAAGATAAGCTTTTTTGTCTTGGGGATCCATCAAGCTTATGAAGCAAGATTGAAGTTTTAGCATCAGAATGCTCCAATTCCATAGGTGCTCTAGTTCTCGAAAGCCCTAAAGCCGTTGTACCTTCAATAATTTTAATCCCAATACCCTTCACGCCCTGTCCACCATCTTCATTATCTTCATTTTCGCGTGGTTCATCCAAATGCAGCCCACCTTCATTAATTACTTCAATGGCAGCAGCAATGTCTCGCATTACAGCATTTCCGGATAACAACGGCTTAAAATCTTTCCTTGAAAAACTGTTGCAGCTTGATGTAACGACATCCATGATTGCATCCACAAGCATGCTCCTACCTTTCAAAGAATCAGAAATATCGAATGAACTACGTCTCGAATGCTGCTCCCAAAGAAATTCAATATATTAATGACAAAAAATAAAAACAGCCTACAACGATAATTGATGCAGCAAACAGTGTCCCTATTAATCACAACAAATGAGAAAAAGAGTCATTTTGCACAAGAAAACAAATCACCTTATTCTTAGGTTGACAAGAAAATATAAAACGCAAGAGAAACGGCACCGCATGAGGCCTCCCGAGAACATTTGCAGACACGTTGTGATCCGCAATCAAGTAAGACAGCGCCCTCGCAGCCTCAGCCTGGGTCCCACTCCCGTCGCCGCGAGCCACCGTCTCCAGCAACCAATCCACCACCTTCCCACCGTTCGCTCCGACGAGGGCGGCTCTACGCGCAGCATTCGCGGCCGCAATATCAGCCAGCAACGCGGCGACTCTTAGCTCAAATCCCACCCTCATCCCGTGGTTCGCGGACGAGAGCACCGACCTCAACGACTGCCACAGAACAGACGCGGCGACACCGGTTTGCTTGAACTGGTGGAAGATCCTCTTCGCAGATTCGTTGGATTTGGTAACCGTCCGGTCAATCGCGTCGCGCAGAGGACTGGAATGGAGGTCGGAGTCACGGTTGTCTCGGTTGATAGAGACAACGGCGTATGAGGCGACGAGAGTGGAGGCGAGTACAGCGGAGAGAGCGAGAAAAGGCTTGCGGGACACATGGTTTGTGGAGGGAACAGTGCTGGTTACGAGGGGGCTGCGGTGAAGGACAGGAGACGGTTGAGGAGGGGCATTATGGGAATTGCGAACATTGTTCGGGGGCTCAATTGGAGTTTTGGAAGAAGAAGAAGAGAAAAAGGAGCGAGGAAGCGGAAGGCGGTAGAAGCGTTGGGGACGAAGACAAAGTCGGAGCATAACTAATTCTTTCCTAAATTTCATTTTTTAAAAATATATATATAATTAAGAGAAGGGAATTATTATAACAAAAGTGCGGAGACAAAGGAAAGATGTTGGGTTTGGCTTAGTCTAAGGCCAGTCTTCTCTGTAAAAGTTGCAGAGGATGGTTGTTTAAGTCCTGCGAATACCACGGAGGAGGAAAACAAGAAGAAGAAAGAAGAAATAACAAGTGTAAGGTTAGGTATGTACTAATGATCCTAATCAAATCAAATGTAATTAGTAACATTAATAACGTAATTAATTAGTGTGTTAGGCAGAATTTTTTTGCGGGGATATATGCGCATCTTTGCTACGGTTTTGGGTCTGAAATGGGCCGCTTTGAGTTAGGGGTCGGTTCGGTTCGGGTTAGTTAAAACAAATATAAATATCTACAGGTATTGTCTTGGAGTCTTGTCGTGCTGGGAAAGAAAGGTTGAGATCTTGTATTTGGCTGAAAGAGAACAGAAGGGTTATGTCCGGTATGGAGAGACTACAGAGAATGTTCGCCGGTGCCGGAGGGGCGTTGGGCCACCCACCGCCGGATTCCCCAACTCTTGATTCCTCCGAGCAGGTCTACATCTCCTCTCTGGCCCTCCTCAAGATGCTTAAGCACGGTACCGTTCTTAACTATCTGTGTTTTTGCTTATTTAACTGCTTTTGGGTTTTATTTGTTGGAATTTGTTTTGCTTTGAATGGAGAACAGCTAGTGGGCTTTGACTGAAACAGTTGGGATGTGAGAATTTTTCGATTTCCTTGTGATCTTCGTGTTTTTTTTAATTTTGTAAAGATGCTGTTAGGGTTTGGATTTCCAATTACGAAGGTGATAGTGTAATTTGAAGTAAATTTGGAGAAATTATGTGATTGCGATTCGTGATACTGCTCCGCTGTTCATATTAAGATATGATGCAATTGAATGAAATCTTCCTGTAACTGAGCGAAATTTTCAACACAGTCTCTCCTTTGCTTCTCTGATTTGGGTAATAATGACAGGAAGAGCTGGGGTGCCCATGGAAGTTATGGGTTTGATGCTTGGAGAGTTTGTGGATGAATACACTGTTCGTGTAGTTGATGTGTTTGCCATGCCACAGAGTGGTACTGGAGTTAGTGTTGAAGCTGTTGATCATGTTTTCCAGACCAACATGCTCGATATGCTCAAGCAGACTGGAAGGTACTCTCCACTTGTTATTGTATGCGCTTAATAAACTTGATATGCAACCATAGGTGTTTCAAGCATTTAGGGAATCTATTATAAGTAATGTTTTATCTGGTCCAGTTATTGTTCTGCTCTTGTGCCATTAAAGAAACTGATGTTCACTAATATCATTCATTTCCTGCCATTGCAGACCAGAGATGGTTGTTGGTTGGTACCATTCGCATCCTGGATTTGGATGTTGGCTATCTGGTGTTGATATAAATACTCAACAGGTATTGTTTGGTGCTTTTCGTAGTATTGATTTGATACTCTTCACATCACAGATTATGCTTCATCTTTTCCTTTTATGCTTTAAGTGCATTCTAGCTGTAATTTGCCATGGTCTTTATATGTTTTGAGCAATTCTGTGACACTTGCACTTAAAATTGATATCTTTTTTCGAGATTTTATTTTTGGCCATGTGTTTAGGGAGAAAGAATGAGAGATGTAGGAATGCTTTATTTAATCATGAGTGTCATTATTACGAATTTGCGTAATTAGCACTTGGAAAACTTGAGAATGTCAATCTGAGTTTCATATAAGCTTTAAGTTGGTTGGAAGTGGGAGTCTGCTTATAGTTTTGCAAATACTGGATGTTCTTACATAGAAAAGATGCATGCCAACTATTTGTCCTGTATTAGTTTGTTGCTAGATTACAAGATTGTTAGCTCTTTATTTCTTTCAACTCCACTGGTTGAGGTATGGTTTTGAAGAAAGGTCAATACCAAGTATATGCCCTGAATTAATATGTTGTTAAATAGCTATATTACTTGCTCTTTGTTGTTGTGATTTCAACTGGATGAGG
Organism: Pinacopodium congolense; assembly: GCA_028565735.1. Taxonomy (NCBI): domain Eukaryota; kingdom Viridiplantae; phylum Streptophyta; class Magnoliopsida; order Malpighiales; family Erythroxylaceae; genus Pinacopodium; species Pinacopodium congolense. Next base: position 2,527,887 of record JAOXYD010000006.1, read on the forward strand.
CTTTCTATGTCATTTGTAGAGTTTTGAAGCCTTGAATCAACGAGCTGTGGCAGTGGTGGTGGATCCTATTCAGAGTGTTAAAGGAAAGGTGGTGATTGATGCCTTTCGGTTGATTAACCCGCAGACAATGATGCTTGGACAAGAACCACGGCAAACAACTTCAAACCTTGGACATCTGAATAAACCATCCATTCAAGTGGGTTTACTGTAAATGGTGCATATATTTTCTCTGAGAGATCATCTCCTGTTACCTCATGACTTAACTCATGGGCTTGCTTAAAAATTTTCAGGCACTTATACATGGATTGAACAGACATTATTACTCAATAGCCATCAATTACAGGAAGAATGAACTTGAAGAAAAGATGCTTCTTAACCTACATAAAAAGAAGTGGACAGATGGATTGACGCTTAGGCGATTTGATACTCATTCTAAGACCAATGAGCAAACTGTTCAGGTGAGAGAATTTCTCAAGTCTAGAACAAACGAATTGCATGCTCTCGTGCATTCTTTTGACTATATGATTTGTCTACTATATGTCTTGGTGGTCAAGTGAATTGATATTTTGTTCATCCTGAAACCTGCAGGAAATGCTCAACTTAGCTATCAAGTACAACAAGGCAGTGCAGGAGGAGGATGAACTGCCACCTGAGAAGTTAGCAATCGCAAATGTTGGAAGGCAAGATGCCAAAAAGCATCTTGAAGAGCATGTCTCTGACTTGATGTCTTCCAACATAGTTCAAACTCTAGGTACAATGCTCGACACAGTCGTGTTCTGAGTTCATTACCGTCTGCTCTGCTCTATCAGTATTGGTTTCAAGTAGAGAGCTTCGGTATGTAGATTAAGCTGCAGATAATTGCAGCGTGACCCTTTTTCTTTTAACTTATGGATTTTGATGTGATTCTTTTACTCGACGGTATTGCGGTTATTCTCTCGCTCTTTTCATGTTAGAGATCGTGTATACTCTGAAGTAATTCATACTTTTCTATCTCATGAAGTAGATTTATAGGACTCCTTCCCTTGCTCTTTACCCGTGTGAAAAGGAAATTGTTTGGAGTTTCGAAATTCGTAAATTTATTGGGAAGCCAACTAGAGGCCGTCTTCTTAAGCAATATTGGAAATTGATTTAACTTTAGTGAAAAATATTCTAAATAATCGAATACCATATTAAAATCAGTTATAAAATAAAAAATGTTTAAAAACTATGTTATAATTTCAAAGGTTTATTTTAATTCAATTTTTATATCATAATAATTCTAGAAAGATGAGATCGGTTTTGGGGTTTTTCTATCACATTGATGTGCTTGGTGTTGTGATGCCATCGTGAGATTGAGGGGCTCCACAAAAACCATAATTGTACACGTTCTTATGAGCTAAGCAGTCGCTATCAAGTGAAAAAATTCCAACACGAGAGGCCAAAAGCAAAGTCTTAGAACAAGAAAAATCAAACTGAAGTGCGATATTTGAGAGCTGATGACATAAAAAACTCGTAGTTCTATGGAACGTTGGAAGAATATATGGATTTTTTGGGTTCTTTTCACACCCAATCTCTAGTCAGCCCCGATCTTCTAAGGCAATTGTAGACTTGTTCTTTTGGTAGACATAATTATTACGGAGGACTTGATTTAACAATAAAGTTGCATAAAAGTACATCAAACCGGGAAAGGCAAATCCAATAGTAAAGCCATATCCAGCTTTCTCTTATTTTACAACATACCAGACTCTAGGCTTTTGACTGTTTATGATTGAAAAAAGCAGCCAGACGCTTGAACATGAACGTAGCATTCTCGCAGTTAGGGTCAATTATGTGGAAGACATGATCTTCTCCTTTTATCTCCACGAGCTCTGCAGCCCCTTGCCATTTACTCTTCACCAACTTCTCATAATACAGCTTTCCTCTCTCTCTCAGTATGTCCTTCTCTGCAACAATAACTATTAGTCTCCCACAGGCCAGACCTTCCAGACTTGGGGATCCATCAGTAAACGGGTTAATGAGCGGGTCATCGCATCCCTTATCAGATGGACACACAAACTTCCACCAATTGTCCACCATGGTTTTCCTGAAATGGTCAGTTACCTCCACTCCAATGGCGTCTTTCCCCCAGAAGTAGGGATGGATCATAGCGATGCCTTGAATCTTCAGCTGGTGACCAACTTTTGAGTCATGGAGCCGTAAAGCGAAGTGATGCGCCATATTAGCACCGCAACTGTCCCCTGCAAAGAACACTCTCCCGAAGTCCACGTAGTCGTTAACCCATGCCTCCTTCCCACCGCCTTGATTAGCGTGAGAAGCCACCCACTCAAGCGCAGCCCATGAGTCCTCGTACGCAGCGGGGAGTGGACTCTCCGGTGCTATTCTGTAGTCAACCGAGACAAGAACTATGTTAGCCTCGGCAACAATCTTGTTCAGTGAATTATGGTACTTGGGATCAGCAGCTGATGATAAGAAAAAGCCTCCGCCGTGGTAGTATATCACGAGTGGCAGCTTTTGACCCAGTTCTGCCGAATTGGGACGGTACAATCTCGCTGAGAGACCCGTTTCGGGTACGATTACGGTGTCTAAAGACAAGACATCAGTTTCAGGATCCAAACCTGCTGGAACAACTTCAGTTCCAGCGATTCTCTCGACGGTCCCATCTTTGTATACTTTAAGGTATGGGAAGACATCACAAACCACTTCTTTCTGGCAAGAACCCATTTGGTAAGAGCACAGAGAGAACAACAGATACAGAGAATGTTGTTTTTGTTCTCAAGTGAAGACAAGAAAGGATATTTTAGTGCACTTCCATTCCATGGAAGGTTGCATATATATATTATAGCAAGAGTATAGGGTGTCTGTTGGGTTGTTGACTATAGCGTGGGGGGATGAAATAATTTGTCTTTGCTGTCAGTGCCATGTGAGTGGCATTTGGATGATTACAGAGATCTCCCATGCTAATACTTTAATTTCGGCTGACTTTTCAAATATGTTCACTATAACATATTGGTATATAAAATATGAAAGTCATCAGGGTCTTGTAGTAGGTAGGATGCAGATAGATATGCAGTAGTAAGCATTGAATGAAGTTCGAAAGATAAAGATTTCAAATCTTCTAGTTAAGAACATGGAGGAGACAAATCTTACATTGTCATTTTAACGTAATTAAAGACAAGGTTGGTGTTGGATTAAATAAGGTTCCTGCTATACATGAGAAAGCAAGTCTTTTTTTATTATTTATGTTCAATTAAACATAATACATCAGACAGCATTGAATGGCTTTTCAAAAGATGAGTGCTTTATTGCCATTTACTTTTATCTTGTGACTAGTTGTAGTTGATGATGTAATTTTTGGGTTTTTTGATTAATGGTTATTTTTAATGATAACAATCTTTTTTAATTGTATTGATGTTAGAAGTGCTGATTTCAATGGGAAGCAACAAAGTAAACGTTAATAAATGAGAATTGACTCTTAATACCAATTTTTAGGTGAAACTGAAAATCAATTAATTGAGTTTGTGATTGTAGAATTAAATAAGACTTGGGTGGATTGCTTAATTAGTTGGCAACTTGGACAAAGTTCAATTGTCAAGAGCCAGATTTAGTTGAGTTGTAAATTTTATTTTTTTTATTATAATTATTATTTTTTATTAAATATTATTTTTTTAATTTTTATATTATATTAATATATTTTTTATTAATTTTTGTATTTAAAAAATAAAAACGAAAATAAAAAATTAAAGATGTCACCGGCAACTTCCGTGCGTCGAAAAGACAAAATCAGTAGTTGGTCGCACGTTAGCCTAGAAAAAAAAAAAAAAGTATTCCATACTCTATTGGAATAAATAGGTTCCACAATTGTGAATCACGTGTCTCCATTCGGAGAGTTCTTGAATTCCGAGGGTTTTGACTTTGCTAGAATTACGTTCGATACTTCAAAAAAGAATTTATATACTGTTTGATTTGAATTACGTTCGATACTTCAAAAAAGAATTTATGTGCTGTTTGATTTAAATAG
>JAOXYD010000006.1:2542303-2557065 GCA_028565735.1 Pinacopodium congolense
ATAATTAAAAAATTTTTTAAAAGAAAAATTTTATATTTTAATATTTTTAAGTTTAAAATTAAATTAAAAATTATATAATATAATACATTTATAAATTATTTTATAAATTTTATAAAATTTAAATATTAATTTATAATTTTAAAAAATTATCCGAAATGGTACTGATATTAACCGGTATCGGTACAATACAATTTTTAAGATAAATTCAGAACCAATATCAACACGGTATTCAAAACATTAGTGACGAATAGTCACGACCTATTGATTATATATACAGTCAATTATTGATTATATTTACAGTCAATTATTAATAATAATTCACGAAAATAACTAATAATGTTGAACAAGAACTAATTTAAATGTATTATAATTCTCACTCCACGTAAAAATAAAAATTAAAGAAGGCTTGTATATACGATTTGACAAGTTAAAGATATGAGCTCCTTTTATGTATGAACTTATGCTAGTGAATGCAAGTCCATAGTAAATGAAATGATTTGACTAATTTTTATAGAGTTCAAGCAGAGTTTTAACCTTTCATCAATGCCCTGAGTTAAAATAGCATTCAGTGCTGGAAATGGATATACGTGCAAAATTAGGCCTTATTTAGTTTATTTTTTATTTTTTAATATCAAAATAAAAATAATATAAAAATTAATAAAAATAACACACTTATCCAATACACAAACAAAAAAAATATTAAAATACATAAAATTTAATATAAAAATTACAACAAAAAATTACATTTAATAACTCAACTAAACATACGTCAAATCCATCATTAATGCATTTAAAGCAAACTCTCCAAATTTCGTGGCTAAGACAAAGCCAAAAAGACGAATTGAATGGCGTGAGTTTCTACTTATTCTCTAGGAATACTCAATTGCCTGTAGATTGGCTCATCGACATCATTAATTCCATAGTTCAGATCGTAGCAAGAGTTTGAGCGGTTTGGTAGAATAAGAAAAACGATATGACCAAATTAAAACTTAGGTAGACTTTAAGTGGGACAAATGGTGATGGAAGATGATTGGTTTGGCTTTTGCACTTCTTTAATTGCTTAGTCTATAATTTGTCCTTAGGACACCGTGTCTTAGTTGGTTTCTTACTTTCAAATGACCATGTTCTGTTAACATAGTCTTGTATTAGCTGCTTGTATTAGTTGAAACCATAATTTATAAACTTTCAACATTTAGCAACGGAGAGGGAGAGATTGAATTGTCTACGTTAGAGCTATGAATGAGAAGCTATGACTTCTTGAGACAGAAGAGATCAAATTGTGGGGTAGTCCAATCCATGAAGCAAATCCGTTTAAAAATATTTCAATTCAAAATGTTATATATTCTAAGTTCTGGTAAGAAGATTATTATTCAATTTTAAAAGATGTCAGCTTGATGATGGAAATACACCAAAACTTGAAAGTAATTACAGACTACACTTTAAAAACTTCAAAAAAAAAAAACGAAATGAAGTCATAAATAAGTTAAAAACAAGGGATCTATGTCTATTTTCTAGAAAAAAAAAAAAGAAACATGTTTTTTTTCTTATGCTCTTTAAAATTTATATTAGATTCTATCAACTCACAAAAATTTGGATTTAATAGATGAGACCTAATTTCTTGTCACAATCAGTGTATTAAATATCGTACCGATATCGGTATAAGATTGGTTCTAAAAACGGTAGATCGGTACCGGCCGGTATTTAAATTAAATACTAATTTTGACCATTTTATACCATTTTCTGATTGGTACAATACGAAATTAAAAACGTTGGTCACAAGAGTTGTTCTAAGAGACACAATATTAGAACAAAATTAGTATAAATTACTTAAAGTAACTCAGCGGAATTGCGTAAACGAAAATTGCAAGAGTAGCATCAAATGTGACTTAAATCAGAAGCTTTGGAGTTTTCCATGATGGATTTAGCTGCGATGTTTGAGGTCTATTTGAACTTGCAAGATAATCCAAAGTTGTCCCTTCAGTGGGAAGGATAGAAAGCAAAAGAATGTGTATGAAAATAACAAAGCAAAGAGTGAAACAAGGAAAGATGCTAACCATTGGCTGTCCCAAGGCTCATTGTTACTATGTTTGAACCAATCAAACTTGTTTAAAGATTTAGAGGTACAAATCCTTTATTAAGATTTTAATAAAAATACAAATAATATTAACGTTTTGACGCCTATAAATTGACATTTAATGTTAATATATAGTTATTAATGAATGATAAGAATCAAGATTTGTTCATACACTAGAACAAAAATTTAAGAGATTTATTTTGAAGTTCTATATAAATAAAAATTGTGCATAAAGTAATTTTTAACATAAAACATAAAAAAACCTAAGGACTTGTTTTGTATTTTTTTGTAGTTTTGGTTTCTTATTTTTCTTAACACAAAAATAAAAAAACACATACTAATACAACACATAAATAAAAAAACAAAACAAAAACAAAAAAAATACAAAAACCAATAACAATTTCAAACAAATTTAATTTATAATCTTTGAATCCTTATGTATTTATTTATATTTTCATGAAAACTTTAAGGAATTATTTAGTATCACTTATATATTTTTTAATGATTTTTAATTTTAATTTTTATTTCTATTTAAAAAATAAAAATATATTTAATTAACAGTTGTAATAAAAAACTAAATAAGATATATTTGATTGATATTCGTAATAAAAAACTAATTTAATTATGACATTCAAATATGAGATAAATTTAAATTGTTAGATTAAAACACTCTTATACAATTTAAAAATATATATTATATAATAAATTATGTCAATTATTTAATGTACAAAAATATATTTTAAAAATACATTTTTAATTTTTATATGTATGTTTTAGTTTTAATGATTTTAAAAATAGAAAATCAAAATCGAATGTAACAAATATATTTTTTTAATTTTTTTAATTAAAAATAAATATAAAATATAAAATATAAAATATATGTGATAATGGTTCATAAATTTTGTTTTTATTGAAATTCATTGAAACATTATTGGGCCAATTACCTGGGGTCTAGCTCTAAACTCACTTTATATTATTACCATCATTCTTGTGATCCTGAACCGTTTATTCAGCTTATGCCCAGTCGTTTTGATTCTTTTGTTGTTTCCTTTCTGGCCCTTCCCCTCTTGCTTTCGATTGTTGTAGTGAGCACGTTTTACCAACTTTATGAGCAATAACAAATTATAAGGTCCATAGGATTGTTGGCTTGGGTTTGGGTTTTACCCAACTTAAACAACCCGACCCGGCCCTTTAAAGAGAAAAGAAAAGAAACTTTTGTTGTTCTGAAACAGTTACTGTTTTTGTTCAGTTGCTAGCTGGGTTTACAAATAGGGCAGTTGTTTCTGCTGCAAATTCGTCGTCGAGAACCGAGTTTTGTGGAGTTTTGCTGAAAAACTTTTGAGGGTTGGGTGGTCGTTTTTACAGAAGCGGTGAGAGACGGCGGAGGAGAGAAGGACGGGAGCTAAAGCTATTCGCCGGAGGAATTCACGATTAGGTGACGTTTAAGGCTTGTGCCTTTAATTTCTGGTTCTGTATGTGTTTCTAGAACTTAAATGGAGAGTTTATTTTGGGAATAACACACAGGGGCAGTAGCTTTAAAGCCTTGCCTTCGCCTGAATCGGAGGTCGCCGACGGTGAGCTTCTGTTCTGATTATTGCGATTGTTTCCCTTCTTTTCCAGTTTGTTTTCTTTTGGTTGTTCGGTTTTAGGGTATCTATGTTTGGGTAATGTGTAATTTTGTGGAAGAGGTTTAGCCGGAACTTTGAGTTGGGAAGACAGACGCCGGTGGCAATGGGGAAAAGGGTTGTCCAAGGAGGTGCTCGTGAGGGAATTGATGGTTTGGTGAGCGAAAAGGGGAGGGAAAGCTTTTGGAAGTGAAATCAGGGAGAAGAGGGTTGAAGATGAAGAGGATTAGAGGGGGGAGAGGAGGAGTCGCCGGCGGTGGATGGTTGGTCGGAGAGGATGAAGAAAATTGTAGAGGTTGGGAGAGTAAGAGAAGACGGTCCTGGAGGGGAGAGAAGGTCTCAAGTAGACGAGGGTAATTATGGGATTTTGGATAATGATGAGGTTAGAATGGGAATTAAAGTTTGGAGCGCATTTCTGAAATTTTAAAAAGTAATAAGGTTGTTTTAGTGAAGGGATTAGTTAGGGGTATTTGGGGAATTGTCTGATTAACCAAGGGCAAATTTGGAAGTTAGAAGTTTTGAAAAGTATTTTGGTAAATTTGAAGCATTACGAAGGCAGAATTGGAATATTATTGTAAAAATGGTATTCTGGTGATTTTAGGATTTTAAAAGGAGTATTTAGTAAATTTTGGAAATTAAATTAGTGAATTTGGAGTTTTATATTTAATTTTAGAATATTAGTAAATTGAGTTTGATAATTGATTAAATTAGACTCATTGTACTTTCGCGATTATAAATGTTCAGTAAATCAGAAATTAATGATTTAAACCGATATAAGAATTTTGAATTCTAGAGGCTGAGTACGGATTTCTAATGCATACCCTTACAATATTTCTATTTCGTGCAAATTGTTGTGAATTGATTAGTATGGGGATTAAATAAATGTCAGGAATTTTCTTTAATTATTTGAATAATGTAGATTAATTAATTGGTAATTTAGTTATAACTAAGTATATTCTCATAAAGTATGAAATTTTAAAATTTTTTTATTAAATGAGAGTAAATTATAGTTTGATTAATTAATGGATTATTTCACTAGGTATTCTTCGTCATTAATGAGTTAAAGAATTTTATTATGATTTTCTGTTTAAATGAGAATGATTGAATTCTATTATGTAATTCGATTGAATGTAATATTTGATGCTAATTCTTTTATAAAGCAGTGCATCATGAGCATGAACATTTTCTTAACTATTTTTATGATATCAATTAATTAGTACATTTTAAAATAATGTAGTATTTTCATAAAGTGTAAAATAGGATTAGTTGTTGACTAAATGTGGGTAGTATACTGTTTAATTACTTGATTAATGATTTGACCTAATATATGTAAATTATGAGATTATTTCAATTGATTGGAGTGATTATGATAGTTTTGAGTTTTCGATTTTACATTATTATATCATGTGCATTTACACTATTGGATTAGAGAATTTGACACCTTAATATGAAATTGACTATTATTAGCAATATGTATAGCAAAGGAATTGAAATGAAAATTAGATTGATTGACAGGTTAAATAAAAGAATAAAGAAATGGCTTACTTAGGGTAGGATATGCTCAATGGTCTATGATTGATGTTTATTAATGTGATATGAGATTGTGATAAGGCTAGATACCTATATGTAGAGCAGGTACCGGGGCATCTTGAGTCTCGGGGATGTTTTGTACCCATAACTAGACGTCGGAGTGATATCGGGATATCCTGAGTTCCGTAGATATTCTGTGTCATGGCTAGGTATCAGAGTGGTGTTAGAGTATCAGTTGTAATATGATTGTGAGATACCTTGTGCTAGATATATTTACATATATGCGTATATTATATTTGATTTATTCACACGGATTTTGAAATTGTGACTTGATGATTGGAGCTGACGGATCATTAGATATAGCCTATTAGGTTAAGCGAGTTCTAAATAAATTGAATAACAGAGATTTGTTAGAATTGATAAATTGGAATTATATTTATGCATCTCATGAATTTGCATTTTATTGACATACATTGTTTGTAATAGAATGTGCTATGAATTATTGACATGTTGATATAAATATAGTTGATATTTTTAAAGAACTATCATAATTTAATTATATGTGTGAGATGTATATTATAAGGGTACAATAATGAAATCTTTATTGAATGGGGAGCTCATCTTTTACCCGTTGACCATTTTCAGGAGATGGATTTAATTCAACGGACTTCACTTACTGGTTTAATTTTATTGCTTTAAAGGTAGGTTAGTAGTATATTAATTGTAAACTTGATATTTTCTCTTGGAGACATTTACTGATATTTTTATAATTAAATTTTTTAGGGTGTTACATTGAGTAGTATCAAAGATTGGAGTGTTAAAAATAACTTTGAAGACCTTATATTTAGTGACATGAGAGCATACGGTTTTATAATTGAAAATTATTTAGCGTTGCACAAATAGTGAAAATTACTTTTTATTTTATATTTCCCTAGAGTTTCCTGCTCTCAATCCATTTTGATTCCACCAAATATCATTTTGAGTTTGTTTGCGTTTGATTTTTTTTTTCATTCTAATTTGTTATTCTTTTTGTTTTTTCCTTATGAATAAATTGATTGTTTGGTCCTTGTACTTGGCCTTTTTTGCTGTTTTCGTCTTTACAATTTCGAAGATTCTGTTTTAGTTGTGATGTTTTATTCTTAAGAAATTATTTAACTGAAGTCCTCAGATGGAAACTCTTATCAAACTAAATTGGAATCACATTTTAGATTTAGGAGTAAAATCAAATAATATGTTTAGCCATTTCATTTTAGTAGTTCTTAGGATACATCACTTGAAGGCTAAACTCTTTTTCATTCCTTTTAGTTGTTCACTTGTTTTTATTCGTTGGCTACAAATTTGTTGTAAAAAATTCCTGATGGCATAAGTACAGATTAAAGAATGAAAAGTTGTTGGTCAAATTGAATGAGATTGATTATGTGTATGACTGATGCAGGGGCTTGTCTAGTTTCTTGATGTATCACCATTTGTTGTTCCTGTTTCGGTAATTGCTTTCTTATGTTTTGCTGTTTAGGATGTGTGTACTTTTGAAAGTGAAAGATTGTGTAATTTCAAATTCAATTTTCAACAGGTGTGCAGGGATTCAGGGTTAAGATTAGGACTTTAAATGTTTATTGCTGATTCCCATTCTTGTAGTCTTTTACATATGTGGGGTGTTTCGGGCATCAGAAGTTGTCGAATTCTAAGCTTATGTCATGTCTATAAACCAGTTACTTCCAGTGGCCCTTTCCTTCCGTTATTCACGCTGTCTCGTGCATCTGCTTTTACGTGCAAGACTAAAACCAATATGAGCTCTTCTTTCTCATCATCCTTTGCCCATTCCAGAAAAGGGTATTTTTCCTCTCTTTTTCTTTCCTGTTCACCTTTATGATGTATTTGTGATGTATAGGGCTTAGTGATTGGAAAGTCAATTGGATAAAGTGATTCTCTCCAACAAAATTGGCTGTCATCTAGTTCATCAATATTCACTTTGTGTGGTTATTTTTTGCTTTCATCATTTTTTGCCTTTTTGCCTTTTTGCCTTTTCTCTAACAGAGGAAGAGGCTTGGAGATGAAAGACGATAGAGAAAGATCAGGAAGGGGCAACCGCGGTGGAGGCAGTGGTCGAGGAGGATCTGGCAGGGATAAAATCGATGCCCTTGGTCGACTTTTGTAAGCAATAACCCAACATTGTATTGTTGTCATTTTGGTCATAAGAATGAGTGACCGCATCATCATTCTGATTTAGTCCTAATGCATCTCTTTCTGATTACATTTCGACACTTACAATGACAGTTAGTGTGACTGGAATTTCAAGGTACTATCGAATTTGATAAACCTTTGATTAATTTGATTTTCTATACCTCTTTCAATTGAGCTTAACCTGGAAAAGAGAAAACTGCTCTTTATTGGTAATTGTTGTTGCTTTATATGTGGAAATCACGTGAAGTGGGATTGTATGAAAATTACTTGAAGCATGGCTGAAGGAAAAAGCTTTTATGGTTATTTCTTGAAAGAGGGACCACAAGATCCTTTCTCTTGAGATATCTATTTTGTGATAGCTCTGTGAAGATGGTAAGTCCTCAAGTCTGTGTTTATTTAACATTTCAGGACACGGATTTTGCGTCATATGGCTTCTGAACTAAATTTGAATATCCGAAGTGATGGGTTTGTCAAGGTTCAAGATTTACTAAAGTTGAACATGAAAACGTTTGCAAATTTTCCATTGAGAGAACACACAGTTGATGATATTAAGGAGGTATTTTCTCTAGAATCATATGCTTAACTTTCTGGAGGTTTCAATTTGTTACATTCACTAAGAAACATCAGCATTTCTGCATTGCATGCTTTTACCAGTTAAAAACTGTTAAACTTTCACGTCCCAAACATTTCCGAAGGGAAAATTTTTTACGCGTTTTTCATGAACTTCTTGTGTTCTTCTATAGACGTAGGCACTTAATAACATAATCAGTCATCTCCTGTTCTATTGTTTGCAAACTTCATATTGTATGAACTGCTTCAACATTTTTGGTTTAATTCAAGGCAGTTAGAAAGGATAACAAGCAGAGATTCAGTCTCCTGGAGGAAGATGGGGAACTCTTGATACGCGCAAACCAAGGCCACACTATACAGGTAACGACCCTTCCTTCTAGGCCCTAACATCAAATTCATTCTTTCATTTTGTTTTTTCCACAAATTATATGCTTGAATATGGTGAGGAGTCATTTCCTCCCAAGCTTTGTGCATACATCTGAATGGTTTTCATTAATACGCAGACAGTTGAATCGGAAAGTCTACTGAAGCCAATACTATCAGCCGAGGAAATTCCTGGTAAAAATATGCTATGTTGTTAGTTATGTCCTTCAAATCAGGACTTCTATTTTTGCCATTTTTTTTAAAAAATAAACATTATTATTTGACTAACTAATGCTCTATGCTTTTGGCAGTGTGTGTGCATGGAACATATAAAAAGAACCTGGAGTCGATATTGAAGTCCGGGCTAAAACGGATGCAGAGATTGCATGTTCACTTTGCATGTGGCTTGCCAGCGGATGGTGAAGTAATTAGTGGTAAGATATTTGCAAAATTGTGCTGTTCTTTTTTATTTTTTATTTACTTTGTATAATCTTTTATCCAAAGATATAACTTTTAACTGCATTATTCAAAGGAATATCCTGCTCCTGGCCCTAATAAGACTGGATCCATGGTTAAATTCTGATCTTTCAGGTATGAGACGGGACGTTAATGTGTTGATATTTCTTGACGTCAGAAAAGCTTTGGAAGGTACACAAATCTCTTTGGCACTTAGTAGCTGATATGAAGTTATTTTTGTTGGATATATCATTGATTGAACTGGTATTTCAAACCAATCATATGGTAGTTTGAGTAATTTTATGGAATAAGATTAAATTATTTGTTGATTTCAGAGGGAATGAAGCTTTATATTTCAGACAATGGGGTGATATTGACCGAAGGTTTTGAAGGTGTTGTGCCTGTCAATTACTTCCAAAAGATAGAATCATGGCCAGATCGAAGATCTATTCCTTTTGAATCTTAGAAACTGATATGGTGAGCCATGCAGAAGTGATTTCTTATACAAGACTCATGCTTTTTGTATCCCATTTGGACTTTTCAATTTATATTACCATTTCGATAATCCGTAATAATGAGCAATCTACATCCATATATATACACACATATATATTTACTGGATTGGCTATTTAATCGATTGAAAGCTGGCTTAATATATAATGTGCACCATATGTTTATATCTTTCACATATTTAATAGAAGTTGTCAATTCGAGTTGACTTCAATGAAAATAAATAAATATTTATAATTACAAAATATGTAGTTTTAGTAGGTTTGCCCATAATTAAACAAATTTGACATTTGTGAATTAATTTTAATTTTATAAATAGATGTTTATCATCAAATATTTAATGCATATGAATTTCAAAATAGTTAAGGCATGCTAAAAATAATTTTTTATATTTATCAAATAAATTTATAAATTGAATTTTATAGATAATTATTGTGCAAATATTTTAAAAATAAAGTTTACCAATTGTAAATTAATTTGAATTTTATAAAAAGCAAAATTTATCTTAAAAATTAATACAAGCTAATTAAATATATATTATTTAAAATAATGAGTCACTTTGATGGAAACATGTATCAAAATTGATGCCACTTATATATATATATACATACATATATTATACAATATCTCCCACATTCTTCTTTAAATTTATTATTAATTGAAAAGAAATGTTTAGTTTACCTATTAAATAAAAAAGCATTATAATCTGCACACTATTGTTAGTTTGAATTAGTTAGATTAGTTAAAACTTGACAAATCTAAAAGTTATGAAAGATAAATGTTTACTATAATGGTAAGGGGTATAGCTACATTCACGAAAAGGCTGGATTCTATTACACTTATTTTATTGATCTTGTGTCATGATCACATTTTAAAGTAAACCTTACTAATTTATTTTCATTATTTATGATAAATCACATAACATTTCTTGATATCAAAATTAAAAAAGAAAAGAAAAGAAAAGAAATGCATGTGATTTTCATTGCGACATAAATGCAAGTGATTTCATTGCGACATACTTCACGATCTCATAATCACAATCACGTGATAGATCACAAAATTCTCATCACAACTTAGTCTATATCAAAGCATCCAAAAAAATAAATAAATGGTCCCAGCTATTGTTACAATGCAAATGACAGTTGCTTTCTAATGTTTACAGGTAGCTATAATTGGGTGCCCATAATTTCCATACTTAAATGTAAAAAGAATCATTTATAGTCTCTTCTTTTTGCTGTACAGCTACAAAATATCCTAACTTATATCATTCCATTTACAATCCATAAATAGAAAGGGCAAAAAAAAAAAAAAAACAAATAAACAAAGGGTGTAATTAGTTGCTTTCAAATTGATTTAATAGGATAGGTCAACTTCTTTGCAGGTCTTAAATGAAAGTAGATGTAGTATCTGTAAAATCGGTTGGAAGATTTAAGTATTTGATTTAGTTTTTAATTGTGATTTTTATATTTTTATATTTAATTATATATATTTTTATACATTTTTATGTTATCTATTTTGATTTTTGTATTGTATTAATTTATTATTATTATTATTTATGTACTATTTTTATATTTTTATATTTTAAAAAATTAAAAACTAAAACGGAATCTTTATCAAATAGTCCTTAGTCGCTATAATCATCGGTGATATTACAAGTAATTGGTTTATTGGACAACTATCATGAATTATAAGTATAAAGTAGAATCTTATGCATAGTATAAATTTATAATATTCATTACTAACCTGTAATAATCATACCTCTTTTATTTAAAAAATTATTTGTGTTTGATTATTTCTTTTTACATTATAAAATTCTTCAATAATTCTTATCCAAAGTTTTTTATTTATTTTAATTGCATTGCATGTATACAAAATTTTTTTTTATCTCATTCCATATATCGTTTGATAAACATATTATTTTTATAATTTTAAATTTTCAGACGTACACAATTGACCTTTAAATTCGTCAACTATGAACAAGGCAGAGTTAAAAGGAACGAATATGGTGGTTCATGTATACAAAGAACTTAATGATGTTAGGTTGCAGTTATTTTTTAATACAATTGCCATCATTGCGTACGTCAATTTAGTACCACAAGATTTTTTTTTTCCGGCAAATAAATAGTGATAATTAAGTAGCCTTAGAGCTGTAAAAGAGAGTTTCATTTAATATAGCATGAAGTTAATTATATATAAACATTCATATCTAACATTAACTTGCATGCACACGATGAAATTAATTATTATTTATTACAATTTATCATAAAGTGTAAAAATTGAGTATAATATAAAATATTATTAAGATGTACTTATAAACAAATTATCAAACTTACGATAAAAATATGTACTTATAATAATGATATTTATAATATTCATTACTAACCTATAATAATCATTTTCTCCTTCGAGTGTTTGGATACATATTTTTATGAAAAAAATTGTGTTTAATTATTTTTTCTTGTAAAATTCTTCAATAATTCTTATCCTAAAATGTTTTTTAATTTTAATTGCATGTATACAAATTTTATTTCTCATTCCATACATTACAGCGTTTGATAAACACATTATTTCATAATTTTAAAATTTCAAACTTACAAAATTGACCTTTAAATTCATCAGCTAATTCGTCAGCTATGAATAAGGCAGAGTTAAAGGAAAGAAATTAGTGGTTGATGTTTATAGAGAACTTAATGACGTTTCGTTGCAATTGTTTTGACAACTTTTGTAAGTTGTTATAATTATTTTCTATCAAGAGAACTGTATTGGACTTCTTAGGTACTATTTATTTAATTTTACAATTTTTTAAATTATACATTATAACTAATAATTATATATTTATTTTTTAATAGTTATTTTATTTTTCATATATAAATACCATATGTGTGTTTACATCGAAGAAAGTATAAAATAATGAAAAGTTTAAATTATTATAATATTTAAAATCATATTTATTATGTAGTAATTATTTATAGTTTTTTATTTTATTAAATATATTATTAGAAATAATTGACATTTATGATTATTTTTTAGGGTGCAAACTGCAACGTAAAAATTTGATAGGAATCCTAAAAAAAATATTTATAGCTTATCAAATATATATATGGGTAAATATAACTGGAAAAGATAAGAGTTCGTAATTTGAAATTTGTTAGTTTCATTTAAATTTTTAATTTATAATTAAATATGAGAATGTAATTAATTAATTTGCTTAATATTCATTCTAGTTATTCATTCCATATTCATTCTAGTTATAAATATTTAAAACAACATTATAAAATTATAATTTAATTGTAAAAATATCACACTTACTAATTTGATATAAATTCTTATAAAATAATTGATAAAGAATTATTATAAATAAAATAAAAATAAAGCACATATATTAAATAAATATTATATACTTATATTAATAAAATAATTATTACAACCATATAATTAATTAATTAAATTTAAATAAAATAAAAGGGTACAAAACACCAAGTTTAATTTAAGTAATAATATTGTAATTGAATATTTTTGTAAATCAAAATTTTTTTATTTCAAGTGATTAGCTTATACAAAAAAAAAATGAAAAACGTTTCTTACAATTTTTTTGTGTTTGTAAATACAAACTTTATGGTCTCTTGATGTTCTTTTCTGCCGTTCTCCTCTCCTTTCTGGCCTTTGTTGTTTTTTCTTTTGTTTTGGTTTCCATGTAACGCCAGTTTTGGCCAGTTTGCTTGTAAATACTTTCTTTTTAAATATTATTTTTTGGTTTGATTTTTTTTATAAAAAAATTACGGTCCAACTAAGTAAATTGATCATGTTGTCTTTTCCTTTCTACTCTTTCTCATCATATAATTAACACACACATGATATTAGGGGCTTCACAATTTATGTTATTTTTCCCCCTTTCCATGATCACTCATTGTCAAAACAGTTATCGCCATAAAAAAGAAAAGATATGATAATATCGTAACCTCCCCCAAAGTACAATTTTCTGATATTGGTCTTATTTAGTTGAATTTTTATTATTTTTTAATATAAAAATTAAAAAATAGTATAAAATTAATAAAAATAACATATAAATTTAGTTTAAAAATAAAATATATTTTAATATAAAATATAAAAATTAAAATTAAGAATCACAATTAATAATTCAACTAAACATATGTTAAAATTACAAAACAGCGAGTAATAAAAAAAAAAGAGGCATTGATTTGTGTGGTGGAATTTAGAGCCTTTGTACATTAGACAAGACTTTTCGATCTTCATATCAGCTTAGTTGCTATGAAATTACGTGATGTTATTGAACAACCCTAAGTTAGAACTTTGTTCATTGGTTTCTTATCACACCATTCATCTTATTGACCAAATATAACAAAAATGGATACCCGTCCGGGAAAGTACACTCCTAAAGCCACTTCGGTTAGGAATTTAATATTAATTCATTTGGTCAATCTTGTTTTTGCATAAATTGTATTCCAAACCAAATAATTAGTAGGCATAGCCAGAAGAAATGACTCGCTTCTGTATCTTATGGCTAGATAAATAATTACTTAAGATTACTTATGAAAGAAGTAACAGATTTTATAAATTAAAATATAAAGATATTTGAACAAATGATTATATCATGAGCCCCACTATGGACATGAGTAATTACATGCAACGTCTTTCATTGCATCACTTCCTTATCTCTTGTAATTCCCCTGTTAGGTTAATGAAAATGACATCAACTCCAGAACTCAAACGTTAACACCATGAGTCCCACTATAGGCATTATCGAACTTAGTGTAGCAACCTTTGCTTCAGACAATCAGATATGAACTTGTCATTTCTCAAACTAGACATTAAAACCATAAAACTTCAAATCTATGCACAGTTTGAAGTTTGAGTTTACAAAATCACAGAGCACCGTTAACTGAAAACCCCTCTTGACGTTCCATCCGAAGAACAGATGAAACGATTTGGTTTTTAGATTTTCTAAACACAAAAATCAATAAAGAACATTACAAAAATCAAAAAAAAAATATTTTAATATAGTATAAAAATCAAGACAGATAACACAAAAATCTATAAAAATATACAAAATTCAATACGAAAATATAACATCCACAATCAAAAATTACATCTAAAAACTCAATCAAATGACCCCTTAATTAATTTATTGCAGAAGTTAGGGTATTCCACAAGCCTGACTGAAGGTTTCTGTTATTATCGAGCTCCATTAATGTTGAGGGCATTGAGAAGGTGGCAACAAAACGTCAGTTACAGGCAAGTGGGATAGAATATGAAGAATGCATTGTCATAATCTCATCCAGACAGGACGAAATTAAGAATGAATTGGAGAACTCAAAATATGGGACAAAATGTGGAATATTTAATTACTGCCTTGCAACTTGTTCAAAGATGCATCAATAAGATCCAAATGATCATAAATAGGGTGGATTCTGCAAAGTCAACTTTGTAATAAC
>JAOXYD010000006.1:2565865-2585030 GCA_028565735.1 Pinacopodium congolense
AGTTGTGGTTTTTAGTTGTATTTTTGATATATTTATATTGATTTTTGTGTTTTGTCCTTGATTTCTGTGTTGTATTAGTGTGTTGTCTTTATCAATTTTTGTGTTAAAAACCAAAACAAAAAACTATAGCCATACCAAACAGGCGACGTTTTCTAAAGAATCACATCTAGTGTTTATTTCTTTACGCAGAAAACTGCGTCCTTTAGACGACATATGTTACCTTATTGGGAACAGCTCAAAGCAACGAATATCAGCAATTTTAATCAATAAGTAAGGGACTGGGAGAAAGAACAAAGTATACCTTTTACAAAGTCAACTGGTAATCTTATGAAGTTGCTGAGAAGTAAGAGAAATGAGAGACTGAAGTTTAGCAACAGCTGAGGTCTTATCAGGAGGGCATTTGGCAAGAGAAATATTCAAAGATTGAAGAGCCTCATCAAGCTTCCCTGCAGCCAAAGCGGCACACCCTGCCCTGTAAGCTTCATCTGCGAGACGGGCATCATAATGAGTTGATGAAGGGACATCAGAAGACTTGTTCTTTAATTGGGATGGAGATGGAGGAGACCCCAAAAGCATGGTGGCACGCGTGTACTCCAATTTATTAATGGCAGTATCAATATCTGCCATTAGACCTTCTGAGGTTATTGGAAAACTTTTCACTCCATCAAATACGCTCCATTGGGATGGGGAGCTTCCCTCTTCAGATCCCATCTTAGTCCTACCTTCACACAAATCCAATCCAACGTGGGTCGCTCCGAATCCTGACTACTAAGCATTTCTCCACAGAAAAGATAACAATTCAATCATCCTTTTAGCTTGGGTTTATGAAATTCCTTGAGCATGAGCCCAGTCAACCCGGAAAATACAAGTCTTTCACATGTTTTTCAAACTAGAATCAAGTTGGGTTTTCCAAATTTTCGATACAGAAAGAAAACTGGGAGATTAAGGTTACCTCTGACGACACGAAAGCAGGTGATCTGAGGGAATGGAAGGCTCTGACGCGCGCGAAAAATGGTTCACTTAAGTATTAACTAATAACTGACAACCATTTTAGATTAAGATTTCACAGGATCCATCAAGGCGTCAGCCTCCAACTTCCGTTCAATGTTTCTTATTTCTCCGCCTAGTCTCTAATGCTTATTTTAAATCATAATAATAATATTATTAAGTTGTTGGGCCTCTTTCTCTTTCTAACATTTGGCCCAGCCTAAAAAGCGGAACATTTCAATCAAGATTGTAAAGTTACATTTACTTATGGATTGCCTAAAAGGAACAACACAAAGGAACACAAAATTGGAAGCCAACAACGTAAGCGTATTTGAAATATTACGAATGTGTATGAATTAGGACTTTGATGTCTATATTTGACGTGGAACTAAGAATTATTATTTTTATATTTTTATTTTTATTTTTATTTCCATATAAAATATGTTTTGTTCTTAATTATAATTTAAGGTTTTATATTATTTTTTTGTAATCACTTTTAAAATTTTAAATCAAATTTAAACATTACTTTGAGATTTCTGTTGAATTTCTTTGATTTTTTTTAAAGGATTTCATATAACAGTTGAAAAATTCATGCTATACACTATATCATATAGTATCATAACAAGGATGTTTATTGAAAGCGATAGCAATGATTATTGTGAGAGTGTCCAGAAAGTTAGTGTTACTTTTGTAAGAGACGAAGCATTGTCGCTTGAAGTAACGTCTAAAGCGATAGATAGAATATAGATTATGAAATTTCAAGGAGCGTCTTAAAAAGATTATGAAGTATCTGGATGTTCTAGGAATCAATACACATAAGAGACAAGATAATTGTAGAAGGTCAGGGGTAAAGATAGCTCGTAAAGAACTTACGTGTAGAACTGTACATGTGAGGAGACAACCAATTTATAAGGAGAATTGGGAGGAATAAGATTATTATGAGCCAAATAGATTAGGACATTTTCAACAACAAGATGGACGTAGAAGGAGAAACACCTATGGTGAATTTGAAGTTAGAAACATAAGAGATTATAGACTAAAGATGGACATCTCATATTTCAATAGTAGTCTTGGTATCGAAGATTTCTTAGTCTGGCTTGTCGAAATTGACAAATTCTTTGAGTATCTTAAGACTGCACTTAAGAAAAAGAGTTTAAATTGTGATTTGTAGGCTAAAGGAGAAGCTTCGATATAGTGAGAAAGGATTTAATAACGGAAAGAGCATGAAGGGAAGGGTCCTATACGTATATAGTACAAAATGAAATTTTTGTAGAAACAAGAGTTCCCACCACTAGACTATAAGCATATTTTATTCCAATAATATCAATGTTGCAATTAGGGAGGTCAGGAAGTGCATAAATACGCCATGGAGTTCATGAGATTGGCAGAGTAAAACAATATTCTTGAGTCTAAAGGACAATAGGTGGCTAGATACTTGGAGGGGTTGAGGCCAACATTTCGAAATAGAATTGGGGTATAGATTATCCAAATACTTTTAGAGACAGAATATGGCCTTGAAGGCATAAATGTTGTAACAAGAATGTAGTAGGAGGAGCATGGAAATATATAGAGCTCTATTACCTAATGCAAATTTTAAGTCTATACAAGAGTATATTTCCCGTGGCCATGACACTCGGGTTGTGAAGGATAAAGTTACTAGGAAGAGGCCTATGATAGATAATCGAGATAAAGAGGTGAAAAGATTAGAGAATTTATATGCTAAACTAATAGTGGGGAAGTGTTTCAAATATAGTTAACCTAGGCACAGGTATAACAAATGTCCTTTGAGGAAGACAATAAACTTTGTAGAGAGGGACGAAGATGAAGAGGAAATCACTTATAAAGTAGATGGTGATAAGGATGATGAGTATGGAGTTGATGAGGGATCAACATACGAAGTGAGGAAAATGATATTGTCACTTAAATAGGATGATTGGACTCAAAGGAATCAATTATTTTGTACAAGGTACATCATTCAAGATAAGGTATTTAGAGTTATCGTTAATAGGAGAAGTTACGAGAACATTATTAGAAAGGGACATTGAAGAGATTGAGATTACTTGTGGAGAAATACCCTAATCTTTTTACTTATTGTGAATCGAGATTACAACAAATAAGATAAAAGTCATGGAGAAGTGTAAATTTCCACTCTCTGTTGGCAGGTACAAAGACAAAATATATTATGATATTATAGATATAGATATTTGTCGTTTGTTGTTTGAGTGATTGTGACAATTTGATATTCAAGAAGGAGCAACTAGTATAAGTTAGAGAATAATGGAGTCAAGTACACACTCCTATCGCTTAAAACCAAGACTTTAACCTCTGAGGGTAATGTCTTCTTATCTATAGCCAAGAGGATTGAGGTGGAGATAAGAAAATGAGGTAAGCACATGCATTAGTGAGCAAATAGGTTTTGATGAGTGAGGCAAAGTTTCAAGTGGAGGAGTACCCAGAGTTAATGTGAAACATATTATATGAGTTCAAGAAGTTGATATCAGATGATATCCTGAATGGGTTACTACTTATGAGGGATATCCAACAGTACATAGACCTTATTCTCGGATCCATTTTATTGAATTTACTGCATTATCGAATGAATTCGAAGGAAAACGAGATCTTAAAGGAGAAGGTGAAGGAGATATTGTAAAATGGACTTATATAGGAGAGTATGAGTCATTGTGCAGTCTTGATTTTATTGACTTCGAAGAAGGATGGAAGTTAACAGATGTGTGTTGATAGTAGAGCCATCAACCATATCACAGTGGGGTATAAATTTCCTATCCCATGGTTGGATGATATATTGGATCACTTACATGGTGTGACAGTATTTTTGAAGATAGATATGAAGAATAGGTATCACGAATATGAAGAATAGGTATCATGAGATTCATATCAATCTAGGTGAAGAATGGAAGATAGCCTTCAAAACAAAAGAGGACCTATATGAGTCGCTAGTGATATCGTTTGGGTTGTCCAATGTATTCAGTAATTTTATGAGATTAATAAATCAGGTACTAAAATATTTTATTGACAAATTTATGCTGTTGACAATATGTTGATTTACAGTCATTCATCGGAGGAGCACTTATTATATCTATGGCGTATGTTATAAGCCTTAAGAAACAATCAATTATACATCAATTTTAAGAAGTTTAATTTCATGACAGATACATTAATATTCTTGAGATATATGGTTTCTGCATATGGAATAAGGGTGGATGAAGTGAAAATTAAAGCTATCAAAGAGTAGCTAACACTAATCATTGTGGGGGACTTGAGGAGTTTTTATAGATTAACAACCTTTTATCGAAAGTTCATTAAAAACTTCAATACCATTGTAGCACCAATGATAGAATATTTGAAGAAAGGTATATTTCAATAGGAAGAAGAAGCATATTTGAGCTTTACTTTACTAAAAGAAAAATTATGTGCAGTGTCAGTGGAGTGGGAATAGGGGTTGTCCTATCGCAAGACAAAAGGTCAATAACATTTTATAGCAAAAAACTTAGTAAAACTCAAAGGAATTGGAGTACCTACAACAAATAATTTTATTTAGTTGTGTAAGAGCTAAAAAACTAAAAGTACTACCTAATTGCTAAGGAATTTGTGATATATTCGGATCATAAGGCATTAAAATACTTGAATAGTCAAAAGCATATTAGTTAAAGTATGTGGAGACAAGTCAACTTTTTCTACCTTAAATGAATCATTCTAGATAATGTGTTGGAGTAGTTCTAAAGTATCTATTATGGGAAAAAGGACAAGTAATTATTCAACCAAATAAGAATCATGCTTAGATAATCTTTAATATCCTCTTTATCCTATATTTGAAAGCCATTCTTCTAAGTAGTGGTTAGTTGCAAGAAAAGGATTATGAGATTTTTATCAAAGATGAAGTATGTAAGATTGAATATGTCAAATTTAATTGTTCATGTTATGAAGACTTCAAACAGAATGTTTCCTTTATATCTCAATTGTTCCTATCATCTATACTTCTTTGCAAAATCACAAGATGTGGCTTGATTGTGGCTTTTGCAATATGATCATTTAAATTTTGGTGGTTTAAGGACATATTAATAGAAAAATATGGTAGTTAGTCTTCCAAATTTTATAAGCCCCTCAAAATTTTGTGAAGATTATGATATTCGCAAACAACATCATGGTCCCTTTCTAAAAGGAAGAGCACAATAAGTTTGTGAAGATTGTGATATTAGCAAACAACATGTGATCCCTTTCTAAAAGGAAGAGCACAATGAGTTAGAAAGTTGTTGGAGATTTTACATTCTAACATTTTTCAATCAATCTTATTTTCAAGGGAGGTAACTGATATATTATTCCTTTCGTTGATGATTTTAGCCACAAAAAAAAACTTGGGTATATCTCTGTAAAAGAAGTTTAAAACTTTAATAGACTTTAAAAGCTACAAAGCCACAGTTGAAAAAGAAGTAAGAAGTAAAAAGTAAAACATAAATGTCATGTATAGATCATAAAGGGAAATATAGCTTGAATGAATTTGCCATTTTTTTCAAAATGATGACATCAAAAGACAACTAAAAGTAGCTTACATACCACAACAAAATAGAATGTGTCAATGAAAGAATCTAAAGATCCATTTACACATTTTTCTTTATTTGCAAATTGTAATCGTATAACTTTTGAAAAAGCAATTAAACAAAATGAAGACAATGAACGATAAAATTGCAACAATAATTAAAAAAAATATGCAAGGGTTTGTTAAATTTTTAAAAGGACAAAAGACCAATTTTATGGAATGGATTTACAAGAATAAGTTAAAGTAGAACGGTGAAGTTGATAAATACAAGACACATTTAATCATTGAAGGCTACAAACAAGAGTTTGGCATCAATTAGAAAGAAGTTTTAACTATAGTTGCAAGGAATGGCCTAATTAGGTTGATGATTTTGTTGGTGCACAAAATTAATGGCATATACTCTAACTAGAAGTTAAGTCGACATTCTTATATAAAGACTTAGAACAACAAGTATTTATTAATTAACCTCTTGGTTATGTAAAGATATAGAAGGTCATGTAAAGATATAGAAGAGTTAAGATATAAAAATTGGAAAAGATTTTATATAGACTAAAATAAGTTTCGTGAGTTTAATATAGTTGTATTGAAGCTCATTTTTTTAGAGAAAGATTGCATAAATGTCCTTATAATCATACTCTCTTTATTAAATTGTAAGATGCTTGAAACATGTTCATGGTTTGCTTATATATAGATGACTTAATTTATATAAGAGATGAGGTGATGTTTGATAAACTTAGAAGTCCATATCGAACTTTATATGTTTCGTCATGAAAAAATGCATTACCTTCTTAATATAAAGGTTGTTCAATCTATTATAGGTATCTTTATTTCCAAAAAAATATTTACAAATATATTTTGGACAAGTTTCAAATAAAGAGTTACATGTCAAAATACAAGTTGTGGAAAGTTTGACGGAAAAAAGACAAATTGTAGAAAGTTTAATGAATTTAAATGTGAAAAAATCAAACATAATGTTGTAAGTATCATTAATAGATTATGGAATCTCCAAAGAAGATACATCTTATGGTTGCAAAGTAAATTTTTAGATATTTGTATGGTACAATTAACTATGAAATTTTGTATGAAAAAGACGCAAGATCATATTTATTTAAGTTCAAAAATTGTGAGAGATTTAAATGATCATAAAAGTATATATCTGATTATATCTTTATGATAGGGTTAGAAACAATTTCATGGTTATCAAGAAAAACAATCTATTGTAACCTTGGTAACTATAGAAATTGAGTTTATTACAGTAATAACATGTAATTAGAAAGCAATTTGGCAAAGATTCTTGAGCTTGTTCATTTCAAGTAAGAAGGATCCACTATTATTTATTGTGACAATAGTTTAGTTATAAAATCCAAAAAAGAAGTAAAGCATATCGATGTAAGATTTTATTTTTTATGAGATCTCACAAAAAAAGTTTTTAAAAAATCAATCTTGTTTATCCTTTGTTCTTCTACTCAGCATAGATAAGCGTGTTTTGCAATCACGGTTTCTATAATTTACATTTACTTGGCTTTAAAACAAGTACATTGAGTATTCTATAATTATAGGGGTCCAGAAAACTGTAACACAAGGATCAATCGGCCGTGGTTACTAAATATATACCTTTATATCTATATATCTAGAAGTTCGTGTTAACATCAAAACTTTACAATTTTAGATGAGATGATTCAGCAATTTTGTTGAACTTAAGCATTACGGGGCAAAAACTTCCGGCAGCGACTTATGCTAACGTGGCCGGGTGTGGTTTATGTTTGATGATTGCCTCCTAATAAATAAATGCATGTCTATAAATAGTTAAGAATTTATTTACTTTGATTTTTTTATTTTAAATATAAAAATTAATTTTAAAATATATTAATATAGTATAAAATAGATAAAAAAATACAATTAATAATATAAAAATACAACAACCACAACATAAAATTATAATTTATAATTTAATTAAACATCTCTTATTATCTGTAAAGTGTGAACGCATTTTTTTTCTCTTATATATATAAAATTAAGGTCCTGTCCTCCTCTGCTTTGTTTTATTCCCAAACAATACAGTCACGGACATTAACTTTTGATTTGTGATTGTTGCTTTGTCTTTAAAAAATTGGAAATTTTGAAATTCGGCTAGTTGTCAATTTAGGACATGTTTCCAAATAATTCAAGTCATATTGAATTTTTAATCAACATAAGCAATTTGTGGACATAAAGGATAAGGGTCAAAAACTTAAAATATGTGTTTTTTTTTTCCTTAGACACTTTAATAAATGCCACAACTGCTTCTGTTAAATCCGATTTATGATGCATATCGTTAAGTCAAAAAATTGATATGTAATGTAATAAATGGGTCCACTTAAATGCTGTCGTTTAAGCATTGTGATTATTGATGAAATTTGTGTCATATCCGTATCAGTATTAAATTTACTTTTAAAATGATACTGTATTGATATTATTTTAAATAATTTTTTAAAATTACAAATTAATTTTTAAATTTTATAAAATTTACAAAACAATATATAAATATATTATATTGTATAATTTTTAACTTAATTTTAAATTTTAAAAAATTAAAATACAAAAATTGAAGCTTAATATAGTTATATTGAAGCTCATTCTTTTAGAGAAAGATTGCATAAATGTCCTTATAAATATACTCTCTTTATTAAATTGGAAGACGCTTGAAACATGTTCATGGTTTGCTTATATACAGATGATTTAATTTATATAAGAGATGAGGTGATGTTTGATAAACTCAAGAAGTCAATATAGAACTTTATATGTTTCATCATGAAATAATGCATTACTTTCTTAATATAAAGGTTGTTTAATCTATTATGGGTATCTTTATTTCTAAAAAATATTTACAAATATATTTTGGACAAGTTTCAAATAAAAAGTTACAATCATGTCAAAACACAGGTTGTGGAAAGTTTGATGAATTTAATTGTGAAAAAATCAAACATAATGTTGTAAGTATCATTAATAGATTATGGAATCTCCAAAGAAGATACGTCTTATGGTTGCAAAGTAAAATTTTAGATATTTGTATGGTACAGTTAACTATGAAATTTTGTATGACAAAGACCCAAGATCATATTTATTTAAGTTCAAAAACTGTGACTGTATTGAGATTTAAATGATCATAAAAGTATATATCTGATAATATCTTAACAATCTCATGGTTATCAAAAAAACAATCTATTGTAACCTTGGTAACTACAGAAATTGAGTTTATTACAGTAATAACATGTAATTAGAAAACAATTTGGCAAAGATTCTTGAGCTTGTTCATTTAAAGTAAGAATCCACTATTATTTATTGTGACAATAGTTTAGTTTTAAAATCCAAAAAAAACTTGTTCTACATAAAAGAAGCAAAGCGTATCGATGTAAGATTTTATTTTTTGTGAGATCTCAATTTTTTTTAAAAAAATCAATCTTGTTTCTTCCTTTGTTCTTCTACTCAGCATAGATAAGAGTATTTTGCAATCACGGTTTCTACAATTTACATTTACTTGGCTTTGAAACAAGCACATTGAGTATTCCATAATTATAGGGGTCAAGAAAACTGCAACAAGGATTAATCGGCTATGATTCTAATGGAAAATTTTAAAACAATATTTTTTATTTAAACTTTGATTTGAGCGTCAAGTATAATTAAACGTAAATTAACGTGCTTTGCCTTATTTATTTATTTATTTAATACAAGTTCGTGTTACCGTCAAAACTATGCAGTTTTAGATGAGATGATTCAGCAATTTTATTGAACTCAAGCATTACGGGGCAAAAACTTGCAGCAGCGACTTAGTGCTAACGTGGATGTTTGATGCTTGCCTACTAATTCAGTGTGTTTTGTACCATGGTACTGATACTACCAGACATCAATTAATTTCGTATTGAATTTAAATATTAACGGATATTAGTTGTTATAAAAAAATAATTTTTTTATTTTAGGTCAAATTGGCTACCTATTACTCTAACTTTTAAATAGAAGCTACCTTAACTTGCTTTGTTGAGGATGAAATACTGTTCTTATTGCCTTAATATTGGCAATTGGCAGCCATTATTACACTCAAGTTCTTTGCATCTTTCAATATTTTGTCTACTAAAATTCCACCACTTACAGTATCGATCATGTTTTCATCCAAAGGCATCAAACCCTAAAAAAAATATTGAATTAAGAGTTGCTCACTTATATAAGGGTTTAGACAATTGTTTCAAAGTTTTTAAAATGCTCCCAGTACTTATGCAAGGATTCTCCTATATCTTACCTAATGTCACATATCTCATTCCAGATGTTAGTTGCTTTTTTAGCAAGAAAGTACTTATATAAGAATGCTTGTTGTATCTGCTCCCACGTAGTGATTGATCTAGCTTATAAGTTTTATAGCCACTAATTAGCTACATCATCTAAGGCAAAAGGGAATGCCTTCAACTTGAGTTGGTCTACAGTGACTCTAGCTAACTTCATGCTCGAACATGTAACATGAAATTTCTTGAGAAAGTTGTTTGCATCTGTTATGTAGCCTGAACCCAACAAATTGATGCCTCGAAAACATGTAACAGTAGGTAAAACATAGATTAGTCTAAGTTTAGTCTCAACTTTATGATCATCATCAAGATAATTTCTGTAAGGCACGTTAGGGTTAAATGAAGGAGGTGCAAGCTCCTTTAGAGTGCACTGATGTGGCTTCATGTTCTCATCTACTTCTATTATAGATCCCTTTAAATTCTCTTTGACTTCTTTTTCTGATGAGGCTAAACTCTCGCCCTCAGAAAGATGAAGCTGTCTAGCCCACTCAAAATGTTGCCAACTCATATGACCAACAATAAGAGAAAATGAAAAAGGATTCAAAGGAGATAAAAGCAAGCCTTTATGCTCTATAATCTAGAATGTCTTGAAGGACTATAGGATATGTAAAACGATATTAAAGTAATGAAGGTTAGCAAAACAAAAACAAAAACAACACAAAAAATAGCAAACTACTGCATTAGCTCTCCAGCAACGATATCAAAAATTTGTTAGCTCATCACAAAATACCAAATAATAAAACTAAATAATTCTTATATACTGTAGGGTAATTAAGGTTGAATCTATAGAGAGATAGTGTGTAATTGTTACCTCTAATGTTGAAAAATGAAAAGAAAAAATCCCTAACGTGATAAAATTAAAATAAATGAAAATGTGACTAAAAGAACAAAAGTAGACAAACAATAGAACAAAAATATAAACTAGTAAATAACAATACTAACGAAGTAGGTAGAAGATATTATCAGGATTTCAAGAAAGCAAATTAATCATCGAAACTAAATTAATTGTGTTCTAGCCAAGATGATAGCCTATAGAAACAAACAAATTCTTGTATCCTAAGTTCCTCTTAAACTAGGTAAACTTAATAAGTTCTAAAATTACTACTAACTACTTTAAGAATGATGTAAACTGCAATCTTTAGGTGCGTAAATGATGAAAATCCCTTAAATTGATCCTTAAATAGGCCTCAATTAGGTTAGACAACATTTAGATGTGAAAAAGTTAATTTTGCCCTTTTTTTTCGTTTACAGAACACTAAACGACGATTAAATGAACTTAAACAGCCTTTAGATTTAACTACTATTTAGGGTTCTAGAATTAGACCTAAACGACAATTGAATCTAACTTAAATGGTGCTGTTGAGCTTCCACCTAAACTATCACTTAGCTCTTTGTCAGCAGCTCTTTAATCCAAATCCTCCTTAAACTTGACCTTTTAGCCTTGATCATATGTCATCACATCTAATCTGTCATCCAACATAAATTGAGCACTTTTATCTTAAAAATAGGGATGAAAATCATATAAAATCACATACCAAAATATAACAAAGCACATCCTTATTAATTGGACCAAAAAATCCTCAACCCAGACCAGCAAATATTTATGAACTGCCATAACCTATTGGAAAAGAAAACTGACTTCCACTAGAATGTCTTAAGCTAGTAATTTTCAAAATTCTAGTAAGGGCACTTGAACTTTTATTATAACACCCAGCCCATTGGATTCAAACCCAAGCCTATTAGTAATTATTTGAAAAAAAAAGGTAGAGAATTCTTAGAGATAATTTGTGATTCTCTTTCATCCCATGTTCTCTTGAATTCTTTTGAAAATTTCAAAAGAAAAAATCCCTTTTTATCTCCTCTATTTTTCTTTATGCCAAACACCTATTAGTATTCTAATTTTCCTCCTCTCTACTTCTTAGATTCATAATCGTTCAGTGTTGAATTTGTTTATTGGAAATTTTCTAAGTGTTGTTGGAGCTACCAAAGAAACTACTATTGGTGAGAGATCACTTGTCGAAAACGTCACTGTTGTCAGTTAAAAGCTCTACTACCAACATACTTTTAGCGATAAGATAGCGGTACTATTGACTTGTTAATAACGGTTGCCATAGGCTCTTCATGTTTTGGAAACCACTATTTTCAATGGTCAAAAATTTGCAGTCGTCTTCTTCTTGGTGTGGTGCGTTTGGTAACATTGGTAATATCTTCATTAATGGTTTCTCTCAAAGTTCCTTTTTTCAATTGAATCTTATTCTATTTGTAGTGTTTAGATGAAGTAAACAGAGGAGGATTAGACATTTCTTTAATAAATTGCGTAGTAGTTTAGAATTAGTGTTTACATTATTTTTTGATTATAAAGATGATTTTGTTAGTCAAAGTTAGGTGATAATGATTTCTAAATGATTATCCTAATTTGTTTATTAAAGAAACTTATTTCATTTTAGAGTCTGTTTTATGATTTGGTGACAATTAGATTTTGATCTTGAACCTGTCTTGATTTTTAAAAAGATTTTAAAATTGAGAATGATATTAATCTTGAGTCCTACTGTTATCCTAGAAGATGATAATAATAGAGATTTCCATTTAATTATAATGGTTTCTTTAACTATTAATGATTATGGATACATGTTATGGTGAACGTTATCTTTCGATATCTTTTGATTAATTAATGGAGAGAGGTTTGAGAGCCATTATAAAAGGGGACCACAATTTCGTTCTTATATTGTCTTTTGGTTTTTCAATGCATTTGAGATGTAGTTCATATGATTTTACATGAAATGATTTTACTATGGAGAACAAACAATGGTTGTATCTCAATTTGATTTCAGAATTTTTTGATTTGTCCAATCATCAATTAATGATGTGATAGTGACTTCAACCATCTGATTTGATTTTGGTAGCATGGGAGATGTTATTGTTCCATTAAAGTAGTTCCTTGATTATAGTTTATTTAGATTATAACTAGTTTATGTCGTAGGACATCTTTCTTTGTACTCTTTTCTAATCTTGAATCCTATTTTGGTTTTCCTAGATCTAAGAACCACTAATGGGCAAATACGAAAGAAACTTTTATAGCTTCAATTTCTTGATCTGTCGTCATTAGATTCGTTGATCCTAGTGACAGAATAGGGAGAGAGCTCATGCTTATTAGTAAATTGGATTTTTTGAATACCAGGTAAGTGGTTATAAGGATGTGCTCCTATTATATGTTTTTTTGTGTATTACATGATTAACATGAATTGTGTATGAATGATTGATTAAATTGCATATCTATAGTATGATTTTCATGTGTATGTTTTTAAATGTAAAATTTATGACATTATTGATTAATGAAGACCATAGGTTAAATTATGGTATGATAAACTGATTATATTGATTGTAAGTGCATAATCACATGAAATATGTGAAAATTGTGTTATATAATAAAGAGTATATTATGTATAAAATTTATTGGTTTGTAAGTGTATTATGGAGTTTGGAAATAATAAATGATGTGATGGATATATGAAAATATGTTATATAATGAAGAATGCCATTTTATAAATAACTCTGGGTTAATCAGGCGAATTACATGAAATTTATTTAATAAGTGTTTGAATACTAAATGTGCTTGTTTATATTAATAAATAAGGTTTGATTATATTATGAATATTGTGTTTATTCACTTTTTAGATAAGTGATGATATAGCATATTGTATGAAGTATGATTTTTTGAATATAAAAGATATGGATATCAATTATAAGCTTGACGTGAACATTGGAATTGTGAGAATGTATAATTATGAATATTGTAATCTAGAATCTTATGACATAGTTGAATCAAAATATGACATATTGAAAGAATAAACAGAGTTAATGGAATAATAACTTACCTAAGATAGGATATGTTCAGCGGTCCTAGATTGATAGGTATGGTTATATGAGATTAAGATTGATATGATATGAGATAAATGTGGGCTAAGTACATGTATGCGAAGTAGGTGTCGAAGCATCCCAAGTCCTGAGAATGTCTTGTATTCACGGCTAAGTAGTGGAATGATGCGGTGTATCCTGGATCAAGATACCCTATGATGTGTCTAGGCATCAGAATGATGTCGGAGTAGCAGGTGATATGATGGAGAAATATCATGTGCCAGACCTATATTATATTTTCATTTCCCCCAAATGTTTGAGATGATGAGATGATAATGTAAGTTGGTGGAGCATTGAATATAGCCTACTAGGTAAGCGAGGCCATAATAAGAATATAAATAAATTGTAATTTGGCTCAGTTAAAGATAAGAGTTTGCATCAAACTATGACATTCTTAATACGCGTAATATTTTTATTTTTATGATGGATATATGATTACTTGATAAAACATACATTGTAATAGTGTTATATCTATTACATTGAAAATATATTGTATTGAAAGCAATGTTTTCAAAACCGGACCGGATATCGAATTGGTGAACCGAGAGGATTGAGGTTTATAGGTTCAATCAATATTAATTCATTACAAAACTAATAGGACAATGATATGTTTGGTCCTCAACCTTTGGTGATTTTTTTAATTCAGTCCTAATTCTTTATAATTTTTCAATCAAAGCCTAAATATTTGCAAATTATACCAATCGAGTACTTCAGTCAAACCTCTATTAACTGATACAAACAAAAGTACTCGATTGGTATGATTCGTAAATGTCTAGGACTTGATTGAAAAATTATAAAGGTTTAGGATTGAATTGGAAAAATCATCAAAAGTTGAACTAATATTTATTTATATAATAAATTTATTAATAAAATTTATTAACCACATGAAAAATAATATACAATAAAATTAAATTTTGTTTGTATAATAAGAAAAAATTTGAGATATTTGTTATTAAATTTCATATAGATAAGAATTTTATTAAAATGAAAATTACTATTTATTTAAAATTTTTAATAAAAATTTATTTATTAGTTCATATATTTTTATTTTATTTTAAATAAATTGAGAATCAAAGTTTGAAATATTAAAAAGGATATATTGTATAGGAAAATTTTTTTAATAGTCTCATTAGGATCAGTTTGGTGGTACGTAAGATTGAAAATGGTGACTTAACTTGGACTAATATCATGAACAAACTCCTCAATTTTTTTTCTTAATAAAAATGAGCGTAACAAAAAAAAAAACCCTGATTTCATAAAGTTGAAATTCATTTGCTTCAACCAACTATACAAGTTGGTTGTTAAAATAAAAACTCAATTCACTTTCTTGTTTTTTTATAAGAAATGCATTTTGTTTTTAAAGTATATTAAAAATAATCAAAGTTTTAAATTACCCATTAAAATTTCATTATGTGATAATCTAGCATAAATTAATACAAGAAAAATGTACAACTAATTTAATTTACAATTTATAAATTAAAACTTTTAATTAAATATTATATGGCTATATTGAATAATGTTGTAAGGAGATTCAGGCCCACATGATAATATTTTTAATATCACATAATAAAATAAAAAGTATTACTCAATTTCTACTTATAACTTAAAATTTTGCAATCATTATACAAAATAAATTAACTTAATCAAAAAATTATTTTTGGGACAACAATATGTTTGGTCCTCAACCTTTAGTGATTTTTCCAATTCGGTTATAAACGCTTATAATTTCCAATTAAATCCTAAATGTTTTCAAATCATACTAGTCGTGTACTTCTGTTTGTACCAGTTAATGGAGGTCTAACGTGGCTCAAACGGAAGTACTTGATTGATATGATTCGCAAATGTTTAGGACTTGATTGGAAAATTATAAAAATTTAGGACTGAATTGGTAAAATCACCAAAGATTAAGGACCAAACATATCATTGTCCCTAAAATCGGTATAGGATAATAAAATGTATAAATTATAAAAAGAGTAAAAATGCATTATAAAATTAAACACTAATATATATTATTATTTAATTAATAAATAATAATTCTAACTAAATTGAATCTAATATAAAATATTAAAATAATGGTAATAATTAAAATTGTATTTTTGAATGAGATTGTATTTCATCTTCATTAAGAAATTAAAATCCTTCAATATTGTATAAAGAGTTATAAACCACACTTGTATATAAAATATTTGCATTAACATTTTTATTACATTTAAATAAATTATAAATAATTAAATTGTGAAGTTATAAATTACCCTTTCAGGATCATTATAATCAAGATCAATTAATAATTCTTCTTTTTTTATTTAAAAGTCAGCATAATTAATACAATCGATAATTAACCGGTTGGACAACTTGATTTATAACCAGTTAAATTGGGAGGTTAAACAAAAACTGAGAGGTTTTCTTATTAAGAGATTTTTATACAAAACCGAATCAATCAACTAAAAGGTTCATAGTTAACCGGGTTAAACTTGAAAAACCAAAAGGGTTTATTTAAAATATGTTGAAATATTTCTTTAGCGTATTGACTTATTTTGTGTAAAAGAGTATAGTCTAGTTTCCCTTACTGAGTTAGCAGCTCACTCCTTACTCATTATATTTTTAAGGAGATAGAACCTTTATGGGTGGACTAACTAAGTCACGAAGATAATGTTTGATAGCTTTATCTTTGAATTAAGGTTTTGATTATAATTGATTGTGATTTAGGATTATTATAATTTGGAAATTTTTACATTTGGAATTTTTATGTGGATTTAGGGATGAATTTTTTAGAGCATTACATTTATTATGTATCATGATGCACCCATATGTAGAGAAATTTCTTCATCTAGAAGGAGAGATAAATGATGTGACTAAGATAACATCAAAACAATATTCTATTCTAATAAGGATATCCCCTAAGGACATTATGTCCCTATCTCATCTATTAAGGAAGTTCTCAACTGGCAAACCGAGAATGTAATTGCATAAAATAAAGTTCTTTGCAAGATAGATTCTAAGCTGGATAATTTATCATAACAAACCTAAGACATAAACACTAGGGTAGATGGAGTTTCACTTTAGATCTAGTAATTATACCAAAAGTTGACATATTAGATGGCACAACTTGGTACTGAGTTACGAACATATGTTGATGCTTATTATTTTGAACCAAACTTCTTAAAAAAAAGGAAAAGATCTCTAAAGAGTCAAAGAGCAGATTAAAAGGATTGAGTCTGATATATTAAAAGGGCAGTCATGAGATATGGTCTTTATCTTTCTGGTTTCCCTGTTATATAGGTCAACTACATCCTTTTATTTTATCTTGAAGATTTTTACTATGGAAAGATCATTATTATGTCTTATCCATTATTCATACAAACCTTAGAAAAAAATACTAAAGCTCTCAAAACCCAAATAGACATAGAAGGATGTTCCTTCTGAATCCTTTACTAAAACTGTTGAACCTTTTCACAACCATCTCCTTTAAAGCATTCAAAAATAAGAACACTACCAACCTCTCCACCAAAAGTACAAGCCAATTCAACCATGGAAAAGATATAAGAACCTATATAAATCCTAAGAGTTTATGGCTACTCTTTACCAATCTAATTTAGAAGGCTCTGAAACTTATTAATCTCTAACTGAACACTCTATTAATTCTAATCATTTTGTTGATCTTACTTAAATCCTGATGGTTTTCCCTCAATCTCCTCATATAAAAATTGAGCTAAAAGTCAAAGATGTCGAATAGATAAATGGGCTTACTCCACTTTAGCCAACACATCCTTCTAGACTAACATCTGGCCTCTAGTTTTTATTTAATGAAATTAAACCTAAAAAGTAGAGAGATTACCTGTTTGAATTCGATGCCTAGATAAATTTACAGATGACAAGGCTTGATGTCACTTTTGAAAAAATCCTAATAGAGTTTGTCTCTAGGATGATCAGTAACCTTCATGAATGGTTTCAAAGCTTAAGAGAGTATAGAAAGTTACAAGCCATAAAGCTTTCAGAGTCTAATACCTTGCTTGGTATGATTCACAAGGAGTTCATTGGAGATTTTTAGCTCATAGAGAGTTAGAGTAAATAAGAGTACATAAAAATGAAATGTTGTTTACTAGATAGAAAAGACTTATAGAAGAATTTCCAACGAATGTTTAAGAAGTATTATATGTTAAATGGCTTCAATGACATCAATATCAAATATATGTTCATTGCCTCTTTCTTAGATGAGCTTCGATCAAAGATTCAATGATTTATCAATTCTTTATATAGAGATATGATAAAAATCTCTCTTAGTGAAATCTATCAACTAACCCAATCAACTTTATATAAGCTCTATAAGCAATAAAAGTTCTTTTAAAACATATTGAAAGGTAGGCCCCAACTTAAGTAAGCATGTAAGAAACCTTATTTAAAGATAAAATGTAAAGAGAAAGGAGAATGCCTTTGTCATTCAAAGAAAAAGACACATTTTAGATCAGTGTGAAATAAAGGTTATTAATGTTTCTCTAGCAAAAAGAAAAGGAGGATTCAATTCTTTAGAAAAACATCCTTAGAGCAAGAAAATTTAACCGATGTTATCTTTGCAGCAAGCCTAGATATTATGCTAAGAGATGTTTAATTAATAGTAAAAGAGCTTAAAATCTTGTAGTCCATTGAAGCAATAATGCCCATCCGAGATGATGAGGATATTGAATCTATCTTTAAAGAGCAATCCAATGAGGATGAGAATACTCAGTTTACTTTTCACATTTATCAATTAGATGAAGGATAGGACTCCGCTACTAATAAGGATAATTCTATCTATACGATCAAAGAATCATACTTAAAAATGGATCCCAAAAGATTCTCTATTCTTAGTCCTTATGTATAGATCTAATGTTTACTAAAAAATGTGATAGGCTTATTTCTACCATGAATTACATAGATATATGATCTTGCAGAAGTATTATGAAGCCTACTGTTACACCCCTATGTCCACGCAGCGGGATCGTGCGAGTACTGGCGAGCTTTGGCCAATGCTTAGCACGCAAGTCAACATAAGGAAAGAGTGTTGATAAGAGAACAAGGTAAAGTCTTGTGAGTAGGTGAGTAGAAGTCTCGAGAAACTTGCAACTAGGCGAGGGATGTAGGAAGTATCAGCAAAGATCTCGAGAGTAGGCGAGATTCGACATACCTTGGTGAGAAATTCTTAGTAACCTTCAAGAAGCGCCTTAGGGGGAAGGTTAGTTGGATCACACGCATGAGAGAGGCATGCAAAAATACTAAGGCAAACGTGAGCAAATGAGATCTGACTTAGTGCAAATTTTGGTAGAGTCTTGGACCTTCAAAGGATTAACTTATCCTACGCTCGAATGAATGGATTACAACTAAGGGACTTGTTGTGGGTAAACATTGGATCGGGCCAGTA
>JAOXYD010000006.1:2592003-2603435 GCA_028565735.1 Pinacopodium congolense
AGCCACCTCTTCATTGATTTTTTTAAAATTATTTTCTAACTAACTTTAACTTTATTAGATTAATAAAATTAGTGAATTATTTTATTATTATTATTATTATCTTTCCGCGTAGATCCACACCAGTTCACGCGCTTTTTCCTTCCCAAACGTGACAGCCACGATATCTTCTAGCTTAGCTAGATACAATATCTTTGATTACATTAGCCAATTATTTTTAAAGATGGGAACCACATTCAATTATTTTTTAGTACAATTTGAACATACATAATAATTTATTTTTGATAAAATATTCATAAAAATTATTAAGTAGATTATTACACATAATATTTATTCAACATCAATAATTTTAAATTAAATTTCAGATTCAATTTGAATTATTTTGTGAAAACCAGATATTCTATTTTAAAACGACATGAATCACCTTATGAAATATAATCGATGTAAATTCATATTAACTGATAATGTTATTAAGTTAAAAAAGATAATCTATATTTATTGGTAAGCAAGTAAAGTCCAATAATTTGATAATGGTATCTCAATTTAATTTATAATGTTATTTAATATTTGAAATCAAACATTTGATTAAAAAAATATTTAAATGTTTTAAAGCAAAATTTTAAGATGTTTATATATTTTGCGTGAAGAACGCGTAAAACTGCATATGATTGGGGTAACCGGCGCCGAGAATTTCGGGTTTAGGTTTGAAATGACTCGTAAAAACTGAAAAATGGTGTCCAACTCCAAAGTCCTCATTTTGACGCATTATTACATATTAATTCATTAAATACTTTTAATTATTCTCTTGTTGGTTAACATGTGTCAAAAACAGCTCATCAATAAATAACGGTTTTATCTCATAATTATTTAACTAAAATTTGGTTTTTGCTTGATTTTCATCGCTAGTACAATGATTGTAACATGACGCCGCCAAAACGTCAAAGACAGAGTGGCAGGAAGGAGGGAAGCGGGTCCTTCTAGGCGCCAAACGTCCTGAACGGTGCGTTTTGGCCTCGTCAACTTATAACTTTTTAACTCTCTTTCTTCGTCTCCGCCTCTCACTCCCATGGAACTTTCGCAGCTCAGGGGGATCCGAGTTTCTTGATTGAAGCGACGTACAATTGTGTCACGTTACGTGTAAAAATCTCTTACTGGCGCACCTCCACCGTAATCTGTCCCTCATCCTTCTGTTTGTTCTTTCTGTTATTGTTATTTGTTTCTTTCCATTACTGAATCTGTTCTTGTCGATTTTGGGGAAAATTCAACGGTTTTATTTGGGAGATATTTTCTACATTGATATCAGTATCCTGCTTGCTGATTTTGTTTCCTTATTTCGATTTACTCGTTTTCCGATTTTCCTTTTCTGTCTCAAAAAATTAATTTCTTCTTTTGAATGACAGATCTTTGAAATTTGTAGTAGCGTATTTATTCTTTTTATTTTTAATGTAGTTTGCCTCCGTGAAGGTCTCTTTCGTTCTGTTCGTCTTCATTTCGTTTCATTTCAGTGAATGTGAAATATCTTCTGTGTAGTTTACTTTATTCTGTTGTGTGTTTCAGATTTTTTAAATTTTTTTTAAGAATTAGAGGTTGTGCTGTTGTGGATCGGTGAAACCTCAGAGGAAGTAGCAGCCAGTAGCTGGTTGAATTTAGTGTGTATAATTAGTGATGTCTGCGAAATACCATCAAACAGTGCCGCTTTCTGTGCTCTTAAAGCGAGAGTTAGCACATGAGAAAGTAGAAAAGCCGGAGATTTTACACGGTCATGCCAACCAGAGCAAGAAAGGAGAGGACTTTACGCTTCTTAAAACCGACTGCCAAAGGGTTGTTGGTGATGGGGTTGCCACATTTTCCGTTTTTGGGGTAAATTTTGATCTCTGATGACTTTTTGTACGCGATCAGATTTAGCCTGCTTACTTGGTTGAGACGTCCTATTTACGTGAACGAAACTTTTCTTTACTGTATTGGTCACTGATGTTAGATGTTTGATCGAGTACTTGAGAGGATATTACAATCCTGTTTTTACTACCTTTCCAGTTTCTTCATAGAGCCTTCGAGATTAAGCTGCTTCTTACGGTGACAAATTAATTACTCTTTAGAAATTTTCCTAAAGTAAGATGGTTGATGATGATGTTTTTGCAGTTGTTTGATGGACATAATGGATCGGCAGCTGCAATATACACTAAAGAGAATCTTTTAAATAATGTTATAACTGCCATTCCACCGGATCTAAACAGGGATGAATGGTTGGCAGCGCTTCCGAGGGCTTTGGTTGCTGGGTTTGTTAAAACAGATAGAGATTTTCAATCAAAAGGTCCGTCTTTTACAGAAAATTTTACGTCATCTTGATAATGTTGTGAAATCATTCTCAGATAGACGGATTGACTAGTAACAACTTTTTTCATTTACATTCAGATGCAGATGCTCATAGTTGTAAATTGATGATTGTAAATGCTCTTGGAACTGACTTGATGTATTGTCTGTTTTATTTTCTCCCTTCCAGCAAAAACATCTGGAACCACTGTGACTTTTGTGATAATAGATGGATGGGTCATGACAGTTGCCTCTGTTGGCGATTCGCGGTGCATTGTTGAATCTGCTGAAGGTGATATCTATTACCTATCAGCAGATCACAGGCTTGATAGTAATTTTGAGGAGTAAGTCAGATGCAATTTATGAGGTGCCTGCTTTTTGCATGAATCAATTTTCACCAAAACCTTATTATTATTATTATTTGTTTTGTGTTGTATTAGGGTAGAGCGTGTGACCTCCAGTGGAGGTGAAGTGGGACGGCTAAGCACTGGTGGTGGGGCAGAGGTATTGTCATTTCTGTTACACAATCATTTTCTCTTTACAAGGTTTTTCTGCTGTTTGCAGAAGTTTTGTGCTTAATAAATCAAGTATTTAAGCTTTGTTTATGCATAATAAGAAATCATGTAATAGTTTTGCATAGTTTCTAATGCTCAAATTTTATGATAAGTTATATGCAAGGCATATGGATTATCAGAAATTGACGCTTGGATGGTTTTTTTTTTACTCGTGTTAATTTTTTTAGATTGGCCCTTTGAGATGTTGGCCTGGTGGCTTGTGTCTTTCACGATCCATAGGAGATGCTGATGTTGGAGAATTCATTGTTCCTGTTCCTTATGTGAAGCAAGTTAAGGTTGGTTCTTGAAGATGTGACTTGTACAATTCATTTGATATAATTCTTGTCCACCGAGACTTATAAGCTTATCTTCTCAAATCTCTGTTGATGACTGACTTTATCTTGTCCATGTTTTCATTAATTTATAAAACATGCAGTTGTCTACTTCCGGAGGTAGAATTATCATCTCAAGTGATGGTGTTTGGGATGCGATATCTGCAGAGATGGCATTTGATTGTTGTCGTGGGATGCCAGCAGAAGCTGCAGCCTCCCAGATTGTAGAAGTATGATATTGCTAACACTCTGGTTTACTTTCTTATACTTGAGATTTTTAAGTTCCTTTGGAGACTGCAATTTTGATGTTGACCCCCATTTCAGTTCACATAGCTTCAAGGATGTAACAGATGGCATATCAGTAGTTACATGTTCACATTTATTCTCTCCATTTGATTTCTAATTGAATTATTTGTTATTTTTTAGGAAGCAGTACAGCTGAAGGGACTTAGAGATGATACAACCTGCATCGTAATTGATATATTACCACAACAGAAGCCAGCTGCTCCTTTGCCAGTCCCGAAGAAACACAGTAAAGGAGTGTTCAAGTCCATGTTTCGCAAGAAATCTGCTGAATCAGCTCCTCAAATTGATAAAATGTTTGCAGAACAAGATGTTGTGGAAGAACTATATGAAGAAGGA
The DNA here is from genome assembly GCA_028565735.1 of Pinacopodium congolense. NCBI lineage: Eukaryota > Viridiplantae > Streptophyta > Magnoliopsida > Malpighiales > Erythroxylaceae > Pinacopodium > Pinacopodium congolense. The sequence continues at coordinate 2,595,839 of JAOXYD010000006.1, forward strand.
TCTGCTAGGCTTTCAGAAAGGTTGATGCTGTGACGATGATCACTGTTGGCTTTTTATTTTATTTCTGGGTTTCTAGATTGAGCTGTTTGTGGTTAAAAAGTGCTTTGTGTGTATGTTCATGTGCTTGGGTGGATGCTTGTTACACATGTTGGCCCTTCTGTCTGTCTGTGAGGTATAGTGCTTTGTGTGTATGTTGATGTGCCTGGGTGGATGCCTATTACTTATGTTGGCACAACTGTCTGTCCACAAGGTGTAAGTTTTACGGTATTAACTAGAGGCATATTTTTACTGGATGCAGGTTAAATACGAAATATCCCCTCTGCAACATGTTTAAGTTGTTTGTGTGTGCGGTCTGTCAAGTAGAGATAAAACCTGAAGAAGGCTTCTCAATACATTCGGGTTCAACTAATTCTACAAGGTTATGTCCCTGGGATGGCCCTTTCCTTTGCTTAGGTTGCCAAAAGAAGAGAGAAGCCATGGAAGGCAAAATACCATCAGGAGGTACTTTTTTGGGTCCTTCAGAAGTTCTCTTCTTTGAAAGATTGATAACTGAGTTTGTTCTTGTTCTATTTTAACAGATAGGCATGGTACTGAAAGTGACTAGCATCAGAGGCCGGCGTTTGTTAAGAGTCCAGCTTAAATGGGAAAATGGAACTTCCTTACAGTGTTACTTGATTTTTGAAGGGAGATTTACACATGTCGATCCATTTGTCTACTCTCAGAGTATACATTTGGGCTAGCATTGTAGAAATCAGTTTCTGACGTGAACCATGTTTGAAGGATGTTGATAAGCTCACCGACTGATTTAACACACCAGGAGTTAATTTTTCTAACTGAATCATCTCTCTCCTGTTCACAGAGCTAACATCAAATGCCCGGCTGCTGCTTTATTTGTAATGTCATATTAACATTTTTACAATTACTTGATACAGTTTCATCCTAGATTAGGGGAAGATTCCACAATCAGCCTGTTGAATGAATTTGTTTGTGTAAAAAGTCTGCTCCTTTGTTGATTAGGTAAATCTTAGAATCGGAGAATTGACCATCAGACATTTTGTATTCCGTTCAAAAGATAATCCATTTTCTTCGTTAATCATTGTTTTTGGTGTGGCTCATTTGTGAATAACACTTGATCGGTTTATATCTTTGAAGTTTTTAGAATCCGGCTAGTGACTCGGTCAAGGAAGACTACGATGAACTTTGAGCCAGTGCCTAAAGTGTGTCATGTATACCCATCAAGGCTATTGAAATGCAGGTTGTAAGTTGCTAATTCTTTTTGCTTATGTTCAGTCTTGTCTGATGGGTAGTGCCCTCGAGCACGGCTTTATCGTTTCTGTGGTTCCACATGATTGGGACCATCCCTCTCGTGACATCTCATAGGCTGTACCTTGGCCTGGTAGTCAAATTGCATGTGAAGACTCCGTGTTGTTAATGGAGACTTCTGTTGGAGGTTTCTTCTTGTTTTGAATAACTTATTTTGTCATTTTCAAGAACTTCAAATCATCAAAACGTTTCCATGCTCCATCTCCAGCCCTTCACGAATAGACACATCTCCCTCCACTACAATTCTCCTTCATTTCACCTAAGAAGATGATAAATTTTTTATAAAAAAAAAGAAAAAAAGGGGAATTATCACGTGCGTTATGGTTCTGAGGAATAGAAGGAGAAAATGGGTTTGGGTTTGGGTTTAAAAGGTATAATGTTTTTTTATTGGCCCCTTCTCTCTCTTTTGGCTATCCTAAGACTGGCTCTGTCTGTCTGTCTTCTGAGAAAGAATATAAAAGAGTGGACAGTGGCAAAAGCAGAAAAAGGGCAAGTATTTGCACCAAAGGAAAAAAGGATCTTATGGGAGCTGACTATGAAATTTTTGTTTTTTAGTACAAATTCCTTTCCTTTATTTGTATTCTGTTTTCCTAAAATAAAATATAATAATAATAGAGAGAAGAATAATAGAAAACAGGGGTCATTGAATTCTAGAGGTGAAGACGAAGAAGAAGAAGAAGAAGAGAGAGAGTGAAAATAATGGATCCATGATTGAGATGATGACCCTAACACAAACATATAAAACTCCTATCATGGAACTGGACCACCGCACGCACACGTGTGTGTGGGCTCTCCTCCCCTTCTTTACCTAACAGCACCCCTTTTGGTTTTTCTTGTTTCTTAAAAATAACCACAATGTTTCCAGACAAAATATATATATATATATAATTTTTCTTAGAGGTTCATTTATCACTTTGAAGTTTTTGATATTCTTAAAAAAAAAAATTTTCTATTAATTCTTTAATCTGCCTCATGTCTAGTTGTAAATTATTAAGATTTATTAAATTAAAGGACTAAAGTAAAATTTTTTATTCATGAAGGTTGGACTTTGGCATATATTATCCCTTTGTTGCGTGTTTTGGTGTTACACTTAAAAAAAGTATGATTGAGTTGAGAGATGTGATTGTGCTAAAGTCATTCTAGTTGGGTATGGTGGGGTTGGGTCCTTCCAAGTGAAAACAAACCATTTGCTTTCTTGTCCTCTGATAATTTTAGATAATTAGTCAAGTTTTTAGTAAAAAATATATATAATATTCTTGAAATTCCATAATTAGTATCGTGTACTTTGAATACTTCCGTACATTTCCAGGTATAATACTAACATTCCCTCAGTAATAGTTTAACGAAAATCTCTGTACAGGTCTACCTCTTCCCCCATGCTTGCAATGAATGTAAGAAAAAGGTTACTTTCTCTTCCCCCATGCTTGCAATGAATGTAAGAAAAGGTTCCTTTCCCAAAAAAAAAAGAAAAAAAAGGCAAGAAAAGGTTAGAAAGTGGAAGTGTCTCACTTCGTATCATTTTTATAATTTTTAACTATAATTTTTATTTTTTCTTAAAAAAATTTACATACATAAAATAAATATAAAATTTTAAATTAAAAAATATATTAATTAATAAGTTATATTTATTATTTAATGCAAAATATTTATAAATTTTTAATTATATTTTTTTATAAATTTATAAATTATATTTATAAATAAAAATAAAATAAAAATATTTTTAAATTAAAGATAAAACAATAATAAACAGCTCCTGCGTTCTAAAATCCAGACTGGATCATATTTAATGAAACAATGGCATTGGTGAGACAGAACTATATTTAGAAACCTATGAGACAGTACACTTACCCCAATGTAGCTTACTTGCATAGAGACAGGTGTTAATGTAGTAGTAGTAGTAGTAGTAGTAATAACAATGTCAGACAAGACTGGTTCATGGTAAGTAGAGTAAAGATTCCTCTTCAAATGAGTGATGTAAACGGAACCCAAAGTACCAAGACTTTAAGTAGCTAAAGCTCTCAAGTGTTGGCTTTCGCAATTCATTCCACACATTTTCGATTTTCGTTTTTCGCTAATTTAAAAAAAAAACATAAATATATTATAAAAATTAAAAATTTATGAAAATAAAAAAAATTAAATTAAAAGATTCCGTAGGTTTAATTAAATTATTAGTTGTAATTTCTGTGTTTGTATATTTTTTTAATTTTTATATTATTTAATTTATTATTTATATTGTATTAGTACGTTATTTTATAAAATTTTATATTTAAAAAAATTAAAAACAAATAATAAAAACATAAACTTTTGTAGGACGTTTGGATCTCTGTGATTCCCATTCCCAAAATCTGCATCGACGGAGTGAATAGAGGTGTTAGATTTGAGAAGGACCCACCAACGGCCAAACTCATCCTAAGAGTTGCTACATCCACCACACGCTTTGTAATGTCTGTGAACAATACATGCAATCCAGATAAGATTTACAATGGGTTGGGGTCTAAGGACCCAAATACGAGATCAAATTTCCTTTTTCATATTTAACTTTGATTAAATTAATTAATTTTAGATTATTAATTTAACAAATAATTATTTATTACACCTAATTTATATGTATTCATAAGAGAATTTCCAAGTTATTATTATAGAGCTGATGGGCTGCAATTGCAAATGCAATTCTTTCTGTACTACTAAAGACATTTTTAATCCAACGGCAGATTGACAACAAACTAAGACTTTTATCTCTCCCCATTTCCAAATTCTTCTAAACGTTCCCATTTGGTTCTTGACACCATTCATCCTTCCAAAAAGTTTTGGCAATATCTGCAAAAAAAAGGATAAAAGTGAAGAGCTTCTCCTACTGTAATAGATCTCATCAATCCTTCACGACAATCGTGTGACTATGGAAATTCAGCAGCAGCATCCAAGCAGCAGAGAAAAGTTTGAAGATGGGATGATAAAACGGGAGGCAAAAGATAAGGACCTGAAAGCTAAGCAACAGGAAACAACTCCACCTTCTTCTTCTTCCTCTCCTTCTCATGAATTCTCCTTCACAATCTCTCTTCACTCTCCTTCAGCACCAGCTCCTGATATGGCCAAAAACCACCCAACATTTGCTATTGATTTGTCTCCAGCGGATGACATTTTCTTCCACGGTCATTTGCTTCCTCTCCACTTCCTCTCTCAGCTTCCTGTATCTCCCCGCTCCTCGACCAACTCCATGGAAAGCTTCACACTTCCCATCACCGACTTGTTAGAAGAACAAAACCCCAGAAAGAGTACCAGCGACTGCATCATAAACCACGACAATATCAGCAACATCAATGGTGGTTACGAATGCAATCAGAAAGGCAGGCAGCACTTCCATGGCAACAACACCGAAAAGGGAAGAAGCAAGCCGAAGTCTTTCTCTTTATTTGGATGGCGAAAAGGTTGTGAAGTTAGAGACGGCGAAGATAAAGAGAAGCAGAAGAAAAAGCTGAGGTTCGATGTGACTCACGTACTCAAAAGATACGTGAGGATGGTGAGGCCTTTCTTGTTCTTCAGGGGAAGGAGAGACAAGCTTCAATTCCACAAACAACCTTATTCGTTTTCAGGGAACTTGAACGTGAGAAACAAGCATGACTTACGAGGAAGGAGAGGTGAATTCTCTGCTCCTGCGTCGATGAGGACATCTCCGACCAACAGTGGTCTTCTTCTTGCAACCACCTCGTTTCCTCCATCTACTAGTGACAGTACCATGGAGGAGTTGCAAGCTGCCATCCAAGCTGCTATCGCTCATTGCAAGAACTCCATTAGTGCTTCCAAAGAGTAGATCAAATGCTAGCTTGTATATATATTTATATATATATATAAATTTCCTGTTGAACTCTTCTTATTCCATTGTTGTATACCTGCGTAAAAACTCATGCTTATATACAGGTGAAACCTGTTTCGAAATTAAGATCTTTACAGAGGATTATTGAACTGAACTTTCATAGCTCTTGTTTTTCTGGTCAAAATCTATCCTACTTCGTGACCTTTCACAGTTTGAACGATTATTGTTTTGTTGGTATAATAATTTCATGGTTCTGCTCAATCGCTTCATCAGGGTGGCTCTGATTTGATTCCCGCAGGAATCGGGATTTGTCTTGCATCTAGTGGGTGAAATTTCAAGCTTTTTCCTGAATCTGCTGTCAAACTTTTTGGAATTAAAAAAAAAAGAAAAGGAAGACCAATCACAACTCACGGACTGATTGATCAAAATTCCCTGTTCATCTCTGATTATGATGTCTCTTTAAGATTATTTCCTCAGAATGAAGATAAACTTCCATCTATAAGAAGTATACTATAAGACAAAATCGACAATATATTTTCAATCACAGAGGATTGATATTTCAGAAAAGCAAATCAACATGCCAAAACAAAGAGAAAAGGTTCTAATAATGGTCACCCGCCATAAGGATTAACGAATTATTGACATCAGGACAAAGTCTGAATCCCGGAATTACATGAATCAGAAAAGAACTCTGTTAAGAAGAGACCTAAACTGTAAAACTACCTAAAAAGATATGTTGTAATGATGTCTACTATTGACTTAACTCTTTTTTTAGCAAGGATTGGTATACCTATCATCGAAATAGATTGAAACCCCATTTGCATGAGAGTACTGTCATGCCTTTTTACTTTCACAAACACGAAGACATGGAAAAAAAAAGAAAAGAAAAGGGAAAACCAACAGACAATGCCAAGTGAAAAATATGGCCAATGGGATTGTCATTCAGTGCATGAGTAGATGCACTCATACATTCTAAAGTCCACTGAAGGACCTACAAAAGAAAATAGTTATTCGAGCTGTCGGTAAATTGGTAAATTAGTTCCTATTAGTAGTCATCATGTTATAAATAATTACAATTTGTTTTTAAAATTATTCTTCTATTTCAGTCAAAATAAGTTAAAATCATCCAATAATGAAAGATTTAAGCACAAATGTTTCCTTTTTAACATGCAGTAGTAAAGCCCGGCGAAAAGGGAAGGGGAATGCTGGGCTCGAGGAGGAACAGTCATGAGGTATGTGGATAACAATCATTAGTTAATTACTCCGAAGTAAAACGAATGTATATATTTCTTTTTGTCTGTAACTAAAGCTTGCATCTTTTTCTAAAGAGAAGTCAACAGAGAGAATTAAGAAGTACAATTGGATCACCAAATAGTAGACTCGTTCAAAGACAGTTTAGGTGAGCATTAGTCATTTGCCAACCCTTATTTTCCATCCTAATGGGAGAAAATTTCAACGTTGCATCCTGAAAGTCTGAATTCAGTGACAATTGACGAGTTGAACGTGATTTGAAGTCTTTAGGCAAATTTGGGCTGGATTTGATTAGGGCTTTAAAGTGGGGAAAGAGTGGTCGGCAGGCAAGTAAATGTTGCTGAACATTATTGCAGTGTCAACTCTCAAGCAACTCAATCTGAGATCTTGACATTTATATCTCTACTTGTAAGCTTTCAGAAACGTGTAGTCTTGTCCAAGTTCTTGAAAAACGCTTATGTGGGAGGACAATCTGCTAAAGAGTAGTTTTCATGGGGCACTGAAAATCGAAACTTATTTCCACAACAATCATTGGAGAAAAAAATTACCATAAGAGTTATCAGTTACAACAATTCAGGCCCAATTACAAAAGCCATTTTGTGATCAACAATTCCGTAGAGCCTCAAGGTAATGAAACATTTCTTAATTGCATTGTCATTCCATTAGAATTTATGGCGACAATAATCACATAATTAATGTGGCGCCCTAATCTAATATGTTTCAAATTCAATTTTTAATTTACATACAATTTCTAAATTATAATAGCTTTAATTCTTCAGCTCAATTCTTAATTATGAAACAAACTCTAAATTCATTAAATTTGATCTAAAAGTTTATTATAATAACTTCAATAACTCATAATTATAATAACTTCACTTATAAGGAATTAACTTAAAATAAAATTAAAATAATTATTAATAAAAGACACAGTTTTTAATAATAATAAATCTAATAATCATCTAGAACAATCTATCAATCTCCTTTATATCTCCTTTATATCGTAAAAAAATTAAATTACCAAAGAATACATAAATCTAACTAAAACTAATTCCCGTGGCATCCTGCGACAAGCTGTCCCACCTGTATTATCTACCAACATAACTGAAAATTCAAAATGCTCTAAAACCTATTGAAAATCTCCTGAAAAATTCAACAGGTAAGGAATGAGTTACAAATTCAGTAAGAAATAATTAGAATGTACCCGTCATATAA
>JAOXYD010000006.1:2609283-2633571 GCA_028565735.1 Pinacopodium congolense
GCCCATCTGGGTGTCACACCCGCATGGTTTTGCTTTTTCCAGGCCCATCTGGGCGTCATTGGGAAAACGCGTCCGTAGGGGAAGGGGTTGGCTCTGATACCAACTGTAACAATCCAGTCTAGTCACCATCCTTGCCTACAGATATTGTCCGCTTTGAATGGTCCATCTGGGCGTCACACCCGGATGGTTTTACTTTTCCCAGGCCCATCTGGACGTCACCTAGAAAATGCGTTTGTAGGGGAAGGGGTTGGCTCTGATACCAACTGTAACAGTCCAGTCCAGTCACCACCCTTGCCTACAGATATTGTCCGCTTTGGATGGCCCATCTGGGCGTCACCTGGAAAATGCATCCGCCACCACTCGAACTCAAGATGGGCCAGGAAAAGCAAAACCATGCAGGAGTGACGCTCAGATGTGCCATCCAAAGCGGACAATATCTGTAGGCAAGGGTGGTGACTTGACTGGACTGTTACACTCTCTTTATCTCTCTCTCTAACGTGTCTCTCTCTCTATCTCTCTTCTCCCCTTCCTTTTCTCTTCTTCTTCTTCTTCTCCTACTATTTGCCCCTTTTCTATTAAAATCCAAAGTCAACAACTTACCTAACAACAACACAACAAAGACCGAAGTGATTTGTGATGGGTTTTGAAGAAGATAGAAAAAGATGGGGAAGATGGGAAGCTATCGTTGATTTCTGGTTAGGGAAAAGGGGAAACTGAAATTACATGTTATTAAGTTTATAGTTATGGGTCGGGTTGAGTTTTCGGGTTGGATCGGGTCTTAGACTTTGAGTTTTGGGTTTAATTTTCTAGCCTTTACAATTAACTCCTTGTAATCAGTCAAGTCTTTTCATTCTTTTCTATGTTAGAAGGTGTAAAGGTTTTGATAGAACTTCAAATCATTTTTTTGTTGCCCGAAATGGTTGAAGGTTCCTTTTGGTAGATTATATCCACTCGGATCTGTAATAAGGATTATTATGAAAAGACATATTTTTTTGGTTTAAATTGAAAAGTTGTATCAATTGAATTTCCCTATAAAAATTTTTAAATTTAAAAGAATGACTTTTTTTGTCTAACAATAGGTTGAAAAAAATTGTGATTGAACTGAAGTTTACTGCACATGATTCCTTAATTTGAGAAACTTGAAGATAATTCATAAGTGATTATTTTTATGAAACATATATAGATATATATATATATATATATATATTAGATGATCTTGAAATATATAATCTTTATGATTATGCGAGTTTTCTAACATTGGTCTCAAAATTATGATTGAATGCTTCTTAAGATTTAATATAATCTTATCTATGATTGTTTTTTTTTATGATTATTTAACTCTAAATTCAATTATACTAAATGTAGCATGTATGAAATAAAACATAATTCGATAAATATATGATATGTGCTACCACTTATAGCCACTTACAGCATAGGTATCATAACATGGGGCACGTTATCATTAATTATTATTTTATCCAATAAGGCCACTAAAGGCTAGCCTTTAGTAGTAGGTTTATAGTTGGTTAGTATCCCTTATTTTTTTAGCATAGTTATTATGTTTCCATGACTGTAAAGCAATTTAATGATCTAAATTGTTCTTAATGAAATTTAAGCAGAAAAAAAACCTTTGAACCTCTCCTTAATTCTCTTCTCTTCTCTATCAATTCTCCTTCTCTCCTCTATAAAATTTTTTAATATATTAGATGATATCAGGGTAGGTTATAGTCATGGATATACATAGCAAAATTAGTACAAAATTTTGCAATAAAGTTAGTGAAGTCTTAACTCGACATGAGTTTAGTCTTGACCAAGTTAATACTACATTACAAATAATATTAACTGAGTTACAGGCATTACGAGTCTCTCATAGTACACATAACACTTATCTACAGATCAATTAGTTTTATTCAAGAGAATTCTCACATTCTCCAAATGCCTCAAGTCTTAATAATTCCAATGACCCCTAATATTATTACTTTAAGTTATGCTTTCAAGGTTTAACGGAAAGGACCCAATTGGTTAGATATATAAGGCAAAATAATACTTTCAATTCAAGGATATTTCTCCTAATTAATAAGTGCAAGTCACCTCCTTTCATCTAGAAGGAATTGCTCTACAGTAGTATTGATGGTTAATAAAATTTCGAGGACCACTTGCTTGGGATGAATTTACCAAAGCACTCTTTTTAGACTTTGGACCAACTAATTACAAGGAGCCATTAGAAGCTTTAATTCAGCTTAGACCCATAAGAAGCTTTAACTCAACTTAGACAAACTTCAACTATAATGACTTATTAAGAAGCCTTTGAAAAGCTTTCCTACCATGTTGATGGCTTAATTCAAACTTTTCCTATTGGTTGTTTTATTATAGGACTTCGAAATGAAATTTATTTAGATGTAAAAATTAAACAATCTCGTATCTTGACAGATGCAATAATGGTTGCTCACCTAATAAAAAAGTGAAATCATTTACAAAAGGAGATCATTGAACCAATTCACTCCTAGCCAATCTTAGTGGCATCAAAGTCGAACCCAATCCCAAAACCAGTATGTTAGGCCCTTCACCAAACTAACGTAGAAATTTAAGTTTAATTTCCTAAACTAAATTTCAATGAATTACTAATCAATAGACATAAAAACATAAAGAAAAGGGGTTATGTTACTATTGTAATGAGAAGTTTGTTCTAAGTCACCGATGTGAACATTTACAACTATTTATGATAGACGATTCTATTAATCTAAAATCTGATGGAAATAATATTATAGAACTTGAATAAAAAGAGGTTATATATAAAATCTCCTTTCATGTTATTGTTAGAACTAGTTATCCCCAAACTATAAGTGTCTTAAAAAAGTTGAAAAATATAAATATAACCGTACTCGTAGATGACAGGGCACACATAACTTCATTGATCAAGCTATAGTAACTAATTGTGGATTGCTAATAATTCAAAGCAAGAAGTTCCAAGTTATGATGACTAACTGAGAAAATATAGATTGTGTTGGATAATACCAAGTGCTCACCATCATAATTTATGGTAAACCCATAACAACAGGTTATTATATTCTTCGTTTTGTAGTATACCAATTATTTTTGTGAGTACAATGGCTAGATATTCTTAAACCAATTAAGATGGACTATAAGTAGCTTACTATGACATTTAAAGATTAGGGAGTTTCTCCCACATTCTAAGGGCTAAGACGGGATGGTGTTAAAGCTTTAACTAATAAGGAATTTAGTTGCCTATAGAGTACTAGCTTTCTTTTCTGCAATTTACGTTATGTGGACAACTCCCAACCAAACTCATATTCTTCTGATATAACCAACCTTTTAGCTCAATTCTAACAAGTTTTGGAACTATCCAATAACCCACCACCAAAATGACCATATAATCATTGCATTCCCTTATAACCAATCACAAAGCCACTAGGTATCAAACCATATCAATACCCTCACTACCAAAAAACCGAATTAGAAAAAAAAATGGTAAGAGAACTTCTATGATTTAGGTTGATAATACCTATTAATAGCCCATTCTCATCACTTGCTTTATTAGTAAAAAAGATAGAACAGGGTAGACTATTAAGCTTTGAACAATATAACTATCAAAGATAAATACCCAATTTCAGTAATTAACAAGCTTTTTGTTAAACGTCATGGAGCTAAATTCTGCTCCAAATTGGATTTATAGATAAAATTTTATCAAATTCGTTGTATGAAGAAGATATTCTAAAAACAACTTTTCGAACATATGAAGGACATTATGAGTTTGTTGTAATGCCATTTAATCTTATCAACGTCATGACCATATTTCAAAGTCTCATGAATAAATCCTTTTTCCCTTATCTTTATTAGTTTATTTTGATATTCTTTGATGACATTCTTACGTATTCGAAGACATGGGAAGAGTACCTCTTACATCTTCAGATTGTTTTTACTATATAAACTTATAAATATACAAAGAACATCTTATAGCAAAGGAATATACAGAGTATGGATGAAATTAGTTATAAGGAAACATTTTTAATTGTTGTGAAATTTGCTTCAATTCATCTCATTCTAACCATTGCATCCTATATGGATCTTGAATTAAATCCAATGAATATAAAGGCTATTTTTCTAAATGAAAAATTAAAAGAATAAATTTATATGGAACTTATAGGATTTGTCAAGGTAGGCTAAGAAAATAAAGTGTGTCTATTATTAAAGTTGATTTATAATCTAAAGTAGTCTTCAAGGCAATGTTACATTCATTTTCATAATGTAATCATTTCGTATGATTTTCACATGAATGATAATGACTATTGTGTATACATTAAGGGCCTGTTTGGTTTATTTTCTATTTATGTTTTTTTGTGTTTTCATTGTTTTTTGTATTTTTGTCCTTTTTTTGTTTTATTTGTGTATTGTTTCTTCAATTTGTATATATTTTTTAATTTTTTGTTAGAAAAATAGAAATAGAAAATAAAAATCATAAACATAACCAAACAAGCTCTAAGATATCCAAAGATAAATGTGTGATTTTATCTTGGGTTAATTTCACCAAAACCCCCAGTAGTTTGGCAAATTATTAATTAGGTCTATATAGTTTCAAAACTATTAAATAAGTTTTTAAAGTTTCAAATTACTTTCACTGTTAGTCCCTCCATTATTTCTGACTAGCAGCATGCCACATGGCATGTCCACATGTTGCCACATGGTACTGGATTAATAGTGAAAAATTTTAAAAGTACAGGGACCTATTTGATAGTTTATTGAACTATAGAGACTTAATTGATAGTGTACAAAACTGTAGGGACTTAAATGATATTAAACCCAATTAATGAATTATTTTAACAATTAAAATAAATTTTTTAAAAATTAAAAAAAGAAATATATGATATAAATATTATGTTCTTTTAATAAAATATTAAATTATTTTTTAAAAAAAATCAAATAAATCATACAGATATTTTATTTTTTACAAATTCAATATCTATAATATTACATATATATGAGAGTAATACAAACATATTTTAAGCAAATAATATAGTAATAATTACTTTGAATTGAAAATTTTTTTAGATTGATATTTAGTTTATCAACCTAAATAGGTTAATAATAATACAATTTGCATAATAGAGGTTGTAATCTAAACATTCATCTAAAAATAAATTTCAATTTAAAGTAATTGTTACTATATTATTTGTAAAAAATATGTTTGTGTTACTATTATATTTATGCAATATTATAGATATTAAATTTATAAAAAAATAAAATATTTTTATGATTTATTGAATTTTTTTTAAAATTTAATTTAATATTTTATTAAAAGAACACAATATTTACTTCATATATTTCTTTTTTTAATTATTAAAAATTTTATTTTAATTGTTAAAATAATTTATTAATTGAGTTTAATATCATTTAGGTCCTTTTAGTTTAGTAAACTATTAATTAAGTCCTTATAGTTTGATAAATTATTAAATAGGTTCCTATACGTGTAAATTTTTTTATTATCAGTCCAGTACCATGTGGCATATCCACGTGGTGTATGCCACGTAGCACGCCGTTAATTAGAAATAATAGAGAGACTAAAGGTGAAAGTAATTTGAAACTTTAGAGACTTATTTGATAGTTTTGAAATTATAAAGATCTAATTGATAATTTGCCAAACTATAGGGGGTTTTGGTGAAATTAAACCTTTTATCTTTATACGTAGATGATATATTGATTACTTTGAATGACTATAGTTTCTTTAAGTAAACTAAAAATTGGTTGTCATTTGAATTTAAAATGAAAGAAATAGGTGAAGCCACATATATTCCTAGAGTTAAGATTTCAAGAGATCGTTCAAAAGATTGTTGTTACTTTCTCAAGTGATATATATCCTACTTTCTCAAGTGACATATATTGAAAGAATTCTTAAATGATTTTGTATAAAAGAATGCAATTTTTAATGATTTCATCGTGTGAATTTTGACACTCTTATTTTTAAAGACGAAGGCATCACTAAGTGATTTTACTTGAAAACATCATAAGAAAGGGAATAAATGAAGAAAGTTCCTTACTCTAGTACAATTGAAAGTCTCATGTATGCAATGATGTGTACAAAATCAGATATCTATTATACCATTGGGATGGTAAATATATATTAATTAAATTTAGGAAAAGCACATTGTATGTTTTTAAAGGAAATATTGGGATACGATGGACTGTGCATTATATTATGAAATTAATGACCTATGTATATAAAGGTATACAAATGCATATTGAGAAGGAAATTTAGATGAAATAAAATCTACCTCCCAATATATTTTCTTACTCAACAATAGAATAATATTATAGAAAAATAAGAAATAATCTTATGTCACATTGTCTACAATAAAACATCAATTCATAGCATTTTGAGCTATAATACAAGAAGTAATATGACTTTGTCTATTATTGGTTCATTAGGGAGTTATTAAAAATAAAATCATTCCAATGACCATTAACTGTGATAGTCAAGCAGCAATTAATTATTAAAAACCCAAAAAAATTTTAAGACCAAAAATATAAATACCATAATTACGTGAAATATATAATTATATGAGGAGAAGTGAATATAAAATATATATGTACATGAAATATGGTAGTAAATCTAATGACAAAGTCAATTTCTCGAGATATAGACATGGTATAAGTCAAGGCATTAGGCTTACATAGATATTGAAATGTAATAATAAATATTTTTGAAACTAATTACACAGTTGACACTCATGATCAGATATGGCTAATCCCTTATATAATAATATAAATATTATTTAAAATAAAAATAATACAATATAATATAATATAATATAATATAATTATTATAATGCTAGCAGGCTATGAATGCCCATGGTCTGCCGAGTGAGTAGTTTTTTTCAATATTTTTCTGTATATGTTCATTTATTGTAATGTCATATTTAAATGTGAATGTTTGACGAATATTATGTATTATGTAATATTTGATTCATAAATATATTTATTTAACATAAATTTATTTTGTGTATGAATCAAAAGTATGTGAGACAAATCAAATATTGGCCTTCTCATATATGCAATCACTTCTAATGTTTGTGATTACTAGAGATAAGACACGTTTAAGGTTTATTATCTAGAAGATAACTAAGAGCGAGAAATCTAAACCATAAATGTCACCTTAAATAGAAATATTAATATTTATGAAAATTAATTTAAAGTAATTAAATAATCATTATATCTATCTTAAGTTGCTTGATATGTGTTCCGAAAAATTTTGAAGTTGATAAGCAAACCCAAGTTAAATATTGTGTCCATTTTAAATAACATCTTTATGGTATTTTTTTGAATAAAAGACATTCAAGTTAAATTAAAGTAAGTAAGTATTGTAACACATAACTCATACCATGTATGATAACACAACCACAAAAAGGTTTAATGTAAGTTAGAGATCTTATTTATATTATATTAGACCCTAGAGGTTAAAGATGCCTCGCTTATATACCATTTTGATTCTTATTTAACTTTTGAGAATTAAATTTAAGGCTTGCTACTTTAGATTGTTAGCTAATACGATTCAATGGAATAATTTTAAAAAAATAATTTAAATTGAATTCAAAAGAAAATTAAGAATAGAGAAAGGTTATTTATTTTGATTATCAAATCTCATAAAAAGATACTAAGAAATGACCATTGTCTCTTTAGTAAAGTATTAAATACATAAATGATATGAAGAAACAAATATAATAAAAAAAAGATTGAAAATGTGAGATATAATTTAGAGTATAAAAAACTATATTTACTTAAAGAATCGATTCATTAATTAAAATGTTATACATTCATAATAGATGTATGATAATAAATTCTCGGTATATGTTGATCGCATAAATTATTGAGTGAGTATAGGAGCAAATAGAATTTCAATCGAATAATCTTATTATAAGTGAGCGAGAAATGATATTATACGATATCTACCTATGATAAGGATAATCATGAAAGGACATATTTTTTGATTTGAATTGAAGAATTATGTCAATTATTTTTATGTATAAAAACTTGTAAATTGAAATAAAAGGTAATTTTTTTAAAATTTAACAATTAGTTGGAAGTTATTGTGATTGATTTAAAGTCTGCTGTACAAGATTTGAAGATATTACACGATTATCTTTATGAATTATGCTTACAAATATTGAATAATCATGAAATTTGTAATTCTTGCATTATGTAAGTTTTCTAACAATTCTCCTATTAGAAATTCCTTCTCAAATTCTACAATTATATTCCTGATTCATGTCTATTTGAGAACTTAATCAAACAGTAGGATACATAAAATTGTTGGTTCTTGTTAGTATTCAGGTGTGCCCCGAGGATAAAAAGACCAGGAACAGAAACATTAGTTGAGGAAGTAGTGTCAAGGAAAAAAAGTTGGCTGTGGATGAAAGGGAAGTCACTCTGTCCTGGTATCGAATTATTGCTGCATGTGGTTCGGATTCTTGTCCTCTTAGATACATTCAATCTAATGCATGTTTCGACCCGGACTAAGATCTCTGAAACCTTCCGCATCTTGTTGTCCATTTGCGAATTTAACATGCGGTGTCAAATGTTTCTCTCTCTCTCTCTCTCTCTCTCTATAGGAAGCTTCTAATTCTTTTATGTACTCGTACGAGAACTTACATGGACATCCATGTGCAGGATGGTTCCACCTTGTTGGAACACTTTCATAAGCAGTTTGTAATTGGTATGCCATTCTTGAATCCCGGTATAGAAATATCAATATCATTCGGCCAACTTTGAGCTGAGAAAGTTCAAAGGTTTTCAATTCCTTGACACTGTGAATAATAATAATAATAGCTTGGTCAAAAGTTGTCATGAATTCAACAATCCACCAAACATTCTTCTCCAAAACCAAAGATATCTGAAACAAATTTGACTAGCAGGTTGTTGATATTTTTCTCTGATAACATCGGAGAACCCGGCAAGTTGCAGTTACGTGGCCCATCGCATGTTGATCTTCTGCCTCATAACTAAACGTCTAGAGATCATATACACAAAACCATAATGTCATCGCGAACTATTTGGATCAAGTTACATTTCACTCCACTCTTCCTCCTATATTCATTTGTGATGATTGAGGTGTGATAAAGTTCATGAACTTTAACAGGTTCAATACAATTGATTAAGAAACATCAAAAAGTGTCAAAATTTTTTCGATACAGAGCAGAAAGTCGGCCCAAAACTTCCCACGTCCAAATCCAATAACTCAGCAGAACAACTAAAACATAAACACCAACAACAGCCGACTATTCCGAGAAACAGTAGCTGTTGAGTTAGTTGACCCGCGGTTTTGACCGACCATGTCTCGTCTCATAGAAGTGTTCATACAGAGGAAAAAATGAAAACTTGGGCTCAATGTGGGGTCCCATCGGGACCTCCTCATCATCCCAGATGCTGACGTATCACGAACAATCTAGCTTTTGTCGACATTTTCCAAAGACGACGCTTTCTTGAATCTGTAAGAGATCAGGAACCTGGTGGGTTCATACCCAAATTTCTTCTCTTTGTTTATTTACGTTTCCATATCTGTTTCAGCTTTTGTTGCTCATGTAAGTCATGTGCTTGAAGACTACAGTGTCTTTCGAAGGATGGGTTTTAAAAAACTGTAGCTTGGCACATTCGAATCAATAAAATAGAATATGCCATTATTGCACCAGCTGCTCTTCTTGCTTATTACTTCTATTGGTTGTTTAGATTTCTCCATTTGGGTTGTTCTCCGAAATGTGTACTTGTGCTGTGGCGATAGTTATTGATCTGTATTTGTTGCATTCTTCTTCTCTGTTTCTTAATTTGAGCTTTTGAGTGTTGAACACGTGACGAATTTTGTTTGATAAACATTAGTTTTGATTCTTTGTGTGGAAAAGAAGGGTTTGCTTTATATCTGGATTTGTTATCTTGTCAATTGTCCAATTATAATTTGAAGTTTGGTTTTCGATAGAGAATTTGAGTAGAGCCACCGGAAGGTTACTAAGTGGATTCGCAGGTTTGAGGTTCTCGAATCATAAAACCTCACAATTTTGTGGGGTTCATCTTTCAGGGTCTTTGAGTTATCACGGAATTTTGGCATTATGATCTGTTGAGTTAAGAGACTTAAGTGTCACAAGATGTATGCTGTGGGGAGGCTAGGTAGCTATATTTCCGGGGGCTTGTATACTGTCTCTGGTCCATTTCATGTTTTTGGCGGAGCTGTGGACATCATTGTTGTTGAACAACCAGATGGAAGCTTCAAATCCTCTCCTTGGTATGTCCGATTTGGTAAATTTCAGGGAGTTTTGAAGGCCAAAGAAAAGATAGTTAACATTAGTGTTAACGGAGTTGATGCTAATTTCCACATGCTTCTTGATCAAAGAGGACAAGCCTACTTTCTCAAAGAGTTTCAAGGAGAAGGAGATCCCACGTTGTCTCCTTCATCTTCTAGTGATGAGATGGATGGTCAATTACAGAAAAACACGATTGTCAAGTCCAAAAGTTGCAATTTTGTTGCTAATCAGCCAGACACTGCTGGCCAGATTGATGAAACTAATGGGACAATTGTGGCTAGAACAAATACACCTCAGTCAAGGATTCTAGGGCTTTCTTGTAAATGGAGGTCTTTGAAGGGCCGTAGTTATCCAGCAGTAGATGATAGTTCTCCTGTGGCAAGAATAAGCTCGTTGGAGCGTGCTGAGCTTGCAGCCAACCTCTTGGAGTTGAATTGGTCTACTAATCTTGCCACTTCTAAGCCCAGGAAAGATGACCCTCTGCTTTCTAGTTCTGATAACTTGCCTGGCAAGGGGAATGGAAATATGCACAATGGTGAGAAACAAATCAGGCATGTGGAATTTTCTATACAGGGTACCCTTGAAGCAAATGCGGAGCATTGCACATTGACTGCTCAAAGTACTTCCTGTGAAGTCGCAGCCGACAAACCACAATCCAGTTTTAAGAGTCCTAAATCCTCTTTTGAAAAAACAGGTTTGCAATCGTGGAGTGCAAGTACCATGGAACACATTGTTCAAACTTCCTTGCCATTATCTACAAGCTTTTTGGAAGAAAACTATGAAACCTGTCATATTTCCAGAAATATTGATGATCATAAAGTACAGAATGCTGATGGTGATGATAGTCTTGGGAGCGTCATCTCTGATCTGAGTACACCTGGGGTGCAAAATTCATATGACATTCAAGTATGCCTTAGTCACAGGTCTGGTGAAGATCAACATGCTGATGAAACAAACATTGTTCCGCCAAGATTTTCCAAATCTGAGGAGGAAAGTGAATCTAAGGGTTCTGAATCCTTTCTGCATGGTGAAACATCAGATAGCTCAACAATGAGTCTCGATGGTTCAAATACACAAATTCATCAAACTATGCCTCTTACCAGTGAAGGGCCTACAGAACTACTCTTTGCTTCTGAAACGTTGAAGGAAACATCTAGAGAAATCTTACCTCAGGTAAAACTTCCATCAATGTCTGCCAATTAATTGTAAGCATTATAAGGTTCAATCATTTAGCTTACTTGAACTCACAGCTAGAACATCTGTTGTCCCAATTTAGAATTCTTAGGAAGGCAATATGGATTCTACATGACAGTACATCCTTATCCCTTAAAATATCAGGAAACAGAAAAAAAGCTGTTAGTTTAAGTAGTAGGACAGGACCATCTGCTGAGTAAACTGTTTTCTTGTCAACTATGTTAAGTAGAAATCTTGATTTGTGTGTTTGTGGTGCCTGAAATTCTTCAGTTTTTCTTTTCCTGTGCTCTTTTATTTTGTTTTTCAGTAGAACTGCAAAATTTTATTACAGAAAGAATCACATAATTTTGACATCTAGGCCCAAACTTGGTGGCTGATATAGTTGTGGTTCATTTCCCAAGCTTAAGCATTATGCTGTTGATTGGCCAATCAATCGAGGTTCGCTGGATACTGGTTGGGTCCCAACCTAGTTACATGACATTTTTATTTGTTGAGTTGAATTAAAAAACTTGGCCATTTTCACAGTTCCTCTCTTGTTTGCACCTAAACAATAAATTAATTTACTCCTTCAGTTGATATTCACTCTTTAATTCCTCAATTTTTTGACACTATGGTATTGAATGTTTTCCATCAGCAAGCTGAGACTATTGAATTGGATATGGAACAAGTTGATGCTTTTGATCACTGTTCTCAAAGAACAAGCCCATGCTCTTCTTTTGTATTGAAACCTGAAGTGCCACTAACAAGCACCCAGGTTGTCACTGTCGACCACAATTCACTTAAAGAAGTTGATTTGAGGAACATCTGTGCCATAGATCTTCATAAGGAGATTATTGGTGATTCAGACTCCGCCATGACACAAGATGTATGCAGTCGACCACTCCAACATTCAGATGATGAACAATTCCCTTTTAGTGATCTAGATGAGCTTAAAGTCACAGAGATGCAGTGCCAATCTAATTTAGTAGACAAGTCTCCTCCATTTTGTCTGGAAGGCCATGAAGAAATAAAAGGATCAGAGAGGATAAATGATGAGGCCTGTTTAATTACAGAAAATCAATCGGATGATCTGGAAAGCTTGACAAAAATTTCATATACAGCATCAAGTCCAGTTGATATTCCTAAAGTTCATGACGTTACTATCACGGAAGTTGGCTGGTCAGCAAAATCATTATGTAATACGTGGTCTTCTAATCAAAGTCCTGATAAAGATTACCTCCTTTGTCCTCTAAGTCATTCACTAGACTCTAATTCCAAGTCACTGGAGTGGACAGGTCATGGCAGAAATGAGGAACATATGAGCTCAGATTCAGAAAAAGAAAACCAGTCACCTCTTGAGCATTCTAATAAAGATGATATTCACATCTTAGGAGGTCTTGAAAATCTTGTCCACACTCCTGTTGGTAAGAGAACTTTGATACATTATTAACTGTCTGTCTCTCTTTATATCTCTCTTTTGCTTTAGGTAGTCAATAGATTTCAGGTCCTTTTGTGCACCAGTATGGTGTCATTTTTTTTAGTTTTAATTTCATTTGTATGGAGCCATTAGTTCTCATGGTTATTACCAATAACAAATTTTAATTGTAATAAACTTAGAAATTTATGTTCCTTTTCATGGTAATCTTTCTAATGGTTTACTTTTCAGAAAAAAAAAATCTTTCTAATGGTTTAACGTCTATATTTGATGAGTATTAAGGCATTTAATACGTCTTTCTAGCACGAAATCTAGATTCTCATGCCGCTATCCTCTTTAGGCATTGATGTCTGTTTCTGAAGACATATTATGTGAAGGAATAGATGTCAAAGCTGCCTCTCTCCAGCATTAGGTGCTGAAATGCTAGACATAATAAATTGACATCTCAAGCTCCTCAAGTTATAGAGAGCTACAGGCTTGTTCTTGGCATCCATGGCTATTACTTGACATGGGATTAGGCTGTTGATATTGTTCTATGAATTTTGGCAAGTGGAAAATAAAGCAAATGTAAAACAAAAAGGACAACTCATGTCATGTTGACCAAGATGAGGAATATTTTGCAGGGGATCCATCAAAAGCGGTTGTTGCTTCCAATGTAAGTTGGAAACTTTGGCCCTTCTCTCTCAAAAAATCAAGATCCAGGAAGATCATGCAGCCAGCTGTGGGTGATACCAAAAGTTATAGTTCTGAGAAAGCATCAGACACCAACACTAATGTGAAGAGTGATACTAATATGCCTAATTACAAGTGCACGAAAAGGATGGTGAAAGCAAAAACTCCAACATCTGAACAGCTAGCATCCTTGAATCTGAAAGGAGGGAGTAACTCAGTTACCTTCACATTCTCAACTTCAATGTTGGGAGAGCAGAAGGTTATTCTTTCTTGCATTTAGGACCTACTCCTATTCATTTCTTTCTAGGTTTTTACTACTACTGCTTATGATTCTATTGTTTAATATATTCCTTTCATTCAAACTTAATCATATTCTGCCTAACAGGTTGAGGCTAGGATATTTGTATGGAAATGGAACACTCGCATAGTGATTTCGGATGTTGATGGTACAATTACAAAGTAAGAGCTAGTGTATATTTCTCTATTCCAAGAAGTCTTCTTTATCTCTTTTTAGTTCCACCTTATTATCATGAGTATTCATATTTATACCATTCGGTTTTACTTCTTGCATATTTAATGTTTGAGATTAGTCATGCACACCAATTCTCCTACCTAAATAAACTTAGCTCCACTGCAACTAAGTAACTTACATTTGTTCGTGTATTGAAAGGGTAACCACATATGTCTAATCAAAACTCAAGGTGAAACCCAGAAACACGAAAATTCTTCATTCCTTTCTACTGTATTCATCATCACATGAAATTTACAGGAATGGACCTCAATTTTATTGCCTCTTGGATGGATGAAAGTGAAATGCAGAGAAAAAAACATGAAAAAAGAAAGTGGTAACCCGAAACATTAACAGAGCAAGAGATTACCATTGAAAATGGACTTATGGTTTATTATACATGATCTTTATCTGTCAATGCACAATTAGAAGCATTCAAATTTTTAGATACAAAATATACTAGTTTACTAATAGCTAATACTGAAGAAAATAGTTGATCTGGATTTCCAACAGCCCATCCTTTTCTCAGTGCTACACGTATGCATGGTAGGTTCCTAGGCTTCCACTTAGCTATTTCATTTCTCTGTCAGTTTGAATTTTTCTGCCCCTCAATTACTTCTCTAATATGAATGTGTCCAACATATCAAGATTAAGTAATGTTTTCTCTAAAACTGTGTAGATATCAGAATTTTAAAATTTTCAGAACTTCTTATTTTGTTGATCAAGACTGTTTCTCTTTTTGGTCTGCTTTATTCTTGCTCAGTAGGTGTTGGAGTAAACTTAGGTAGCGCTCACTTTAAGATCTGGTGTAGCTTATAATTTTATGAACTTTTTATTTCTCTTAAGTTTTTTATTTTTTTATCATGCTGGAGTTTCTGCCAGATGTACTGAACCTCCTGCATTGCATTCTTATTACAGATCTGATGTTCTAGGTCAATTCATGCCTTTGGTTGGTCTAGATTGGTCACAAACAGGTGTTGCACGTTTATTTTCAGCTATAAAGGTTTGAGACATTCCATCTTATGTCTTTGGAGTGTGTCTGGCATCATGCTTTTTAATTTGTAAATTGTTTCTGCTACTTTAATTTAGTACCTGCATTTCAAGTGTCATTTCAGAACATTAATTTTGTTCTCCTAAATAGGGAGCCTAATTGCATAAATCTAACACTTTCTTACAGTTTAAATCATTGACTTGTTAGGATATTATTGTATCTTGTATAAAAATGATTTTTATATAATGCAGGAAAATGGCTATGAATTGCTTTTTCTGAGTGCACGTGCTATTTCTCAAGCGTATCATACAAGGCAGTTTCTTGTCAACCTTAAGCAGGTGAATTCAACTTTAGTTTGTGATGTGAAGTTGGGAATCTTGGATGCAAAGACACTGAATTGCTTTCTCAATCAATGCAATGATTTCTGATTTACAGAATGGGAAGGCTTTGCCAGATGGTCCTATTGTTATATCACCTGATGGACTTTTCCCTTCTCTATTTCGTGAAGGTAACACCCACAAACACATCAAGCAGTAATCTATAAACTAATATGGCAATATCTTTGAACAAATGTAATAATCTTGACAAAAGAACTACCTCTTTGAGGCATTTTGTTAACATCAAATTTTCTGGGAGAATTCCTTTTCTCAATATTTGTTCAACTCATTAAATTTTTTTTCTTTAACAGTGATTAGAAGGGCTCCTCATGAATTCAAGATTTCATGCTTAGAGGTCAGTTTTGTTTATTGAGGTTGACCTTGACCTAGACCTTTTAATATATTATGTTTGCTAATTTAATGCATAAATGTTTTATAATCATCGTCACATGAAAATTTTTATTTGACCACTATAAATCCTTTGCAATTTTGAATTAAAAGAGCATATCAGCGATTTTGATGACTCCTAGGTGGTTTCATAAGTCCTTTACTTTCTTCACAGCAATTCAAAGTGAGGAGAGAATAGACTTTTAGTAGTAGATTATTAAAATGAACTGTGCGACTCTAGGTTAACATCCAGGTGATTAATTTTTTAATAATCCTAATGTACAAATTTAATTTTGACTACATGCATAAAAGTTATGCATTTATTTACCTTGTTACCGTACCCCTGAAATACTTGGATTAGTCAGAGTGCTACTTTACTTTGTTTTCTTATAGCATTTAGGAGTGAGGGAGTTTGCCAGAAAAGAGAGTGACGGACAACCAGACTAAATTAAATCATGGAGAGGTCTACTTAAATGAAACATAATGTACACGTCCTGAGAGATTGTTCCTCTCGTATTCTTGAAGTCACAAGGGTTGTTGCTTCTCATTCTTTCAAATACAGGACATAAAAACATTATTCCCCTCCGATTGCAACCCTTTTTATGCTGGTTTTGGGAATAGAGACACTGATGAGATTAGCTACCTCAAGGTTGGGATCCCAAGAGGAAAAATCTTCATCATTAATCCAAAGGTACACTTTGAAGACCTACATGCATGAAAGAAATACAGGAAATTTGTGATTTAGTATGCTGCTGAAATGTCTTAGCGGCTTTTATTTGCAGGGTGAGGTGGCAGTACAGCGCCGTGTTGACACAAAATCATATACTTCCCTTCATACACTTGTGCATGACATGTTTCCACCTGCAACATCATCTCAGCAGGTTTTATTTTCCTACCTAAAAATGAATATTTAATGTTATACAAGTGAGGCCAATTTTGCCTTTTTCTTCATGTGATTGTTTTCGCTTGAGCAAAGTTCCAGTGGTTTTGGGGTACATTTTGCCATAATTTTCTTCAACTGGCTAATTGATACTCCATTTCTCACTTTTCTCCGACTTTTGTTTTAAACAATGAATTTTTACAATTCTGAATGTCTTCTACTCAAGTTATTGCTCAATTCCCTGATATAGTTAAGTCTTCCATGGTCCCTAATCTTTTGGTTTTCGTACAGCGGGAGGATTTTAATTCTTGGAACTTTTGGAAATTGCCACCTCCTTTTATTGATATTTGAACACGTCCACTCTCCAATGACGTTTGTGCTTGTCCCTATGAACGTGGGGAGAATGGTGTCTCATTGTGCATACCCTGGAAAATTGCAGGTAATGGTCCAGGCACTTGGAAAATTTGAACCTTCATTAATTAAAGAGTACTATTACAGAATTAGTTTTAAAAAGTTTACAGGGACCTGAATAGTGTAAGTGTTATAACAACGGCAAAAAAAAGACGACTGTCTGAATAGCTCGTAGAGCTTGAGTTGGAATTGAATAGCCTGTGTTGTGGATCTAAACCAGTTTTGATTGAAAAGGAGACTCTGGCTTGGTGAAGTTTTCCAAGTCTCAGAGATGCTGTTTCTTTTCAAATATGCTTTTGCTTTCACCTAGGCAATAAGTAGTCTTTCTTTATGATGTAATTCTACTGCCATATTGCAGGTTTCTTGTGCTCCAGGACGATATGCGCTTCAGTCTTGGAGTGGCTGAAATTTTTGGTTGTCTAAGAGAAGTCTGCTGAATCCTATTATGCACTCTCAGGCCTGCTTTCAGAACACATCTGATGTATGTGCTCCCACAGTGGTCAAGCATTCCCGGAAAAAACTGGCTTTGTGAATAACGTTTTTGTCCAATTTTTTTGTTGCAATTGGATATATATGTATATATGTAAAGGCAGAGATGTAGGTAAGTATGTGCCTTAGCTTTATATATATATATGTATATAATTAAATTATTATCTCTATTAAAATTTGATTTGTCATAGAAGAAGATGTTTTATGCATCCCCTTACAATGAGTTACAGGACCTCTCAATTTTACCAAGTTAACTATATAATTCTTAAGAATAAGAATAATTTAATATAATATTAACATCAAACTTCTTATATATATATATATATGTAAATGTCTAATCCCAAAAATTATACGTTACACTTAGACGTGTGAAAGGTGATGGTATTACCAATTGGGAACAACGTAAGCCACTTTTGTTGACAAAAATGGTTAATTGTGGTTCCTTGCTTGTTTTGTCAAATTTTGTATTGTTTTATTAAGTTTTTTAAAATCAAAATCTATGCTGTATTGAGCTATAAATAGGTGAGTTCGTAGTACATATAAGGTAGGGCTACGAAGAGAAGAAAAACAATAGGAGTGTGTTGTGAGAGAAGTGTGAGAGATTTTGTTCAACTAAAATTAAAATATGTTATGATTTAGAAATTTATGTTTTGGATCTAATTTTTTTATTCTCTTATTATTATTTTTTTATAGTATTTCTCTTGTTTGTTGATTAAAAAAGACTAATTGTACTTATTGTTATATATAGTGAATGATTTACTGATTTGTATTTGTAATTTGTATTTTTTTATTTTAAAGTGATTTTTTAATATTAAAAATTTTGATATTTTGTGCGATTAATTTTTTTAGATATTATTGTACATTTATAATTAAATTATTTTAGAGCTTTTTATACTTGATAGTTTTATACAAATTTTAGGAAAATTATTTTTGATATTCTTGTGTATTAAATGTATAAATTTCTACATTGGAGCTAGCCGTTTTTACTTTCAAGTTTTAATTAACTAGCATTAATTTAAGACTCAAATATTGTTTATCTTAAAATTAAGAATGATTTTGAGGTTTAAAAATAATGATAATACTTCTTTAAGATATAAAGACCTGTAATGATAACTACAATAAAACCTTTGAAATCAATGATCTTGTGGTTTATTGGGAAAGCGTCCTCTTTAGTTCCAAATCTTAATAAAGAAATTTATTTAAGTTTTTAAAATAGTACCACTAAAGATTTTCTTGAAATTAATAAAGAATGTAGCATCAAGTTATACAAAAAAAAAAAAAGAAAAAAAAAAGAATCGGCACAAAAAAATTGTATAAAATAATAACACTTGTTAAGTTGAATGTCTTTTTAAATTATTATATAAATATTTACGATTTTTAGGTATCTGTTCACTTTTAAATTTTTTACTAAATATGAAAGCATATTTTTTTTTTCTTTTTATCTCTTCCTTGATTGCAGGAGATACATAAATTTTGCATGCCGAAGTCCATTCTATCACTAAGCAACTCCAATATGCAATGTTTTAAAAACTGAACCGGACCGGCCAGTTCAACCCGTTTAAACCAGAATCGGCCAGCTTACCGGTTCGGTTTTATTATAAAACCCTATTAATAAAAAACTGGGCGATTTTTATTTAACCGCCCGGTTTAACCAGTTATAAGAAACCGGTAAACCCTATTAAATCTCCTTCGTCCTCTCAACCCATCCATCGGCGCTGTCTCACCTCCCAGCGTCGACTTTAGCAGCCCACTCTCTCTATCTCTTCATCTTCATAGCTTCCGTCCATAGCCCAAGACCAGCTGATCAAGACGATTCAACCGCCGTCGTTGTCGCATACCGCGTCGCCGTCGTCGCATGCCACCTCGCCCAAGACGATTCATCTGGAATTGGAAGACGATTAACCTGCTTCGATTAATCTGTGCAGAATACAAATTGATAATTTGTCCAAATTTGTGCCCAATTTCCGATTCAATCATTCTATATTTTGGTAATTTGTGTTTAACTTTGAGTTTTGTTTAAGATATCTTTGAGTAATTTGAGTTTAACTTTGAGTTTTGTTGAAAATATGTTTCGATTAACAGACATGTATTTGGAATCTAAATTTTGGATATTGCTCTGTCTCTCTCTGTGTTCTTTGATGAAGTTTTTGCTTACAGAAGTTATGATCCGAGTTTTTGATTACAGAAGTTTATATCTGAGTCTCTGTTCTTTGATGATCCGAGTTTATGATTACAACAGTTTATATCCGAGTCTGTTCTTTGATGAAGTTTTTCATTACGGCAGTTGATGATCTGAGTCTCTGTTCTGGTGATTGAAATTGAATGAGTCTTCTGCACCACACGATCCTTGTTTTCTTTTTAAGTTTAATGTTTACAATTACAACAGGTGGCAAGATGGACGAACCGCGTTAGTGACTTAGTGGAGTTCAAGTTTAAGTTTAATGCGTTAGTAGAGTTTAAGTTTAAGTTTAATGCGTTTGTAGAGTTTTAAGTTTAAGTTTAATGTTTGACAATTGCGCAGAAGTCAATGTTAATCAGTGAGGTCAGTGAGGCCGGCAATCCTTTGGTGCATTGAATTAAATTAATTCAATTAATAAGTCACTTTTACTTTAATTTGATTAAAGTTTGATAATTTACAACAATTAATTTGATTAAGTTTGGTATTTGGTAATTTAGAGTTTAACTTTAATTTGATTAAGTTTGGTAATTGAACTCTAACTTTAATTTATTTCTATTATAATTTTTAAATTATTTTAATTTGTCTTTAAAGAATGTTATAGAACATAAAAAAATTGTTATAATTTTGAATTTTTAAGTAATTTATGTTTGTTTAATTTAATTTAAATATATTATTATAAAATTTATGAGTATTATATTTTTTTCAGGTTAATATTACAATGGAGAATACTCAATCATCACAGAGAGATTCGACGGACATAACATCTTTTATTCATGGAAAAATTGATCCATCATGAAATTATTTTTCTGCTACTTACACATCCGATGGAAATACTCATTACAATTGCTTATTTTGCAGTAGAATCTTTAAAGGTGGAGGAATTTACAGAATGAAACAACATCTTATTGGTGTAAAAGATAATATTATTCATTGCAAAAATGTACCATTTGATGTGCGTATGATGTTTATGAATTATTTGAAAGAACAAATGAAAAAAAAAAATGGAGGCTCATAACATTTCTTTTATAGATTATGAAGTACAAGTTGTACAACAAATATTAGTATCAGATAAAGAAAAAAGAAAAGATATTATTAATATAGATTCTTACTTTCCTTCAAGAAGTGCTCCAGGTTCTTAGTTGAGTTTAAAAAGTGTTTTGGGCTAGATGGTTTTATCATTCTTATATTCATTATAATGCTCTAAATCTACCTTATTTTCAAGAAGTAGTGGATGCCACAACAATATTATGTCCTAAATTTAAGGCACCTTCTTATTGTGAGATTCGTATGCATTTATTTTAAGATTTGAAAATAGAATGTCAATTGATTGTAGATTCATATAAATCTATACAGGAAAAAACATGATGCACAATTATGGCAGATGGTTAGACCGATCAAAGATTAAAAAAAAACTTTGATCAATTTTGTAGTTTACTGTGATATTGGGATAACTTTTATTAAATCCGTTGATGCTTCAGACATGGTCAAGCTCACACTTTATTTGAAATATTTTCTAAAATTGTTTAGTGGGTTGAACCAAAGAATATAATTCACTTTGTTACAGATAATATAGCTAATTATGTATCAGCCGGATATTTGTTGGAATCAAAATACTAGAATATTTACTGGTCTTTATGTGTTGGTCACTATGTCAATCTCATTTTAAAAGATATTGGATCTATGTTGCATATTTATAGTCTTGTTTTACGTGCATTTAAAATAATCATTTTTGTATATAATCATTTGGTCTTTTTATCTTGGTTGAGAAAGTAAGAAGATTAGGTTAAGATAGTGCGCCCTGTTGCTATTAGATCTATGATTATATTTATAACTTTGACAAGTGTTTATGATAAAAAAAAAGTATTGCAGAATTTAGTGATGAGCAAACATTTTGCTAATCGCAAATTATCAAAAAGTGGGAAAGGAAAAGACGTTCATATTGTTGTCCTAGATAATAAATTTCGGGATACTTGATTGAGTGTTGTAAAGAAATAGAATCTACTGATAAAAATGTTGAGGATTGTTGACTTAGATAAGAAACCATCTTTAGGATATATTTATGATGGCGTGTATAGGGCTCGCAGTACAATTATGAATATTTTTAAAGAGAAGGAAATATTATACAAACCTGATACAGAAAATCTCGAGAAACGTGATAAGCATCTTACTCAAATGATTCATTTACCACCTTATTTTCTTAATCCTTATTACTTATTAGTGAAGACTATGCACAAAACAGATAACAAATGGTATTTTTGATGTGACTGAGCGCAAATGTATGTTTTCTACAGTCAATCAAAAGTATAAAATGAAATGAGATTGTATTATAAAAGTCTAGGGAGTTTTGCTAGACTATTTATAAAGAGGGAACTGCCACCCCAAACAGGTCCATCAGCTTGGTTAGGTTGAAACATTTCTTCCATTTCACACCACAATGCTGAGTATTGTTCTTTCTGTGTATCGTAATTATGTGGCATTCCACCCAAGGCTCTGGAGCCTTTCTCTTACGATCTGATGCTGCGGAATTGTTTGATTGAGCTTGACCAAATATTCAATTGCACCATATCCAAAGCCATAACCACAATCAAGACAAGTATTATGACAGAAAAATAAAAGAAGCATCTCAATAAATGAAGAGCATTTCCCAGTAACTTTTCCTACATTCAGTAAGTCGAAGAGGGAATAAGAGGTGTGAAGGACAGATTAGCTGATTCCTCAAGGATAGATAACCAATGAAGGAACTCCTTCAGGACCAGGTAAAATCCTGATTAAATTTAAGCCCCAATTGTAAGAAAAGCATTGAACAAGTAAGAGCATCAGCTTCCAACGGAAGTAATACAAAGAAAACTCTTTTATTACTTTGTAATTTAATAAGTCTTTATATATACAAGAATTATATTTAAAAAATAAAATATACAAAAATAATATCTCCAAATTAGGTCTTAAATAAAGAAATTCTCACTAAATTAAGAATACATCAAACTTAACCATATTGCTAGGAATATACAACTGCCAACGAGATAAGTGGTATAAGAACAGAATCGGCATATAGTTATAAAAGAAAACTCTCACAAATGTATTCTCATTTCTTAACTCCATATGTACAATTGGGTCCTTATATACAATGAAATCAATGGCTATAACTGTTTTGTGGCAGAAAAATATTAACAGTTGAATAATTGCTTAAACAATGATATTAACACTGTGCTAACTACATTACTAACGATCCAAAGCCTCCTTACTACAGAACATCACTTCCTTCATTTGAGTCCATGCTTAAACAATGGTATTAACTCTGTGCTAACTACATTACTAACGATCCAAATCCTCCTTACTACATAACATCACTTCCTCCATTTGAGTCCCTTGTCCTTGAGGGAAAGTCAAGAAAATGTAATGGTGTACTTTTCTTTTGTTTTCTTTTTGTGTTCCTTGATATTCTTTGGTTATAGTTCCTTTATGAAGTATAGTTTGCTTTTAATTTAGTTTCTAATGCTGTGATTATCTTTTGTTAGATTTGTAGGTGTTATCTTTAATTGTTGCTGCATTATGGAGCAAGTTTCAACATGTACTTTCAATGGATCTTCAAGCAATTTTATCTTCTATCCGGGTGCTTTCTGTTCCTGTTTCCCCTCATAATTGTGCTTAATTTGTTAGTTTTATGAACATTAAGGACACTGTTCAATTTAAGTGTAGGGAAGCAATAGAGCATTTCACATTTATGCTTGAATTGTTCTAAAGCATCTCGATTTATCATCTTTTTCAACATAATCTATAATTTGTAAAAAAAAATTTTATTTTGATGCATGTTTTTGGACATTTTTCCTTTTTTTCATTTATCACGTCCCTTTTAGATGTTATATGATTGATTAAGTATGTTAAAGATCGAATGGTTTTAAATTACTTCATATTTTGGATGATGTCATTTTTTAATTATTATGAGTTCCATGTTTAAAATGCATAGTTTTAAAACAAAATGTGCTTTCTTTTAAAATATTATATCTTCTTGCTATAATATTGAAAAAAAAGAAAAAAATTAAAAAGCAAAAAAATATGAAAAAAAGAGAAAAAGAAAGAAAAGAAAAGGAAAAGAAATAAGTGAGTTTATTTACTTTGCTAGCTTTAAAACAATTGGTTGAAGTTTATAAGTTGAGCTAGTAGTTAGTTGATGTGAGGTGATTCAATTGAAGTACCAGGAATGTTCATGATAAAATTTTCATCTTCATGTAATAAGATTACTTGACCTCTCAACCAAGCTTCCAAAAAGATCACATTTTTCTTTATAGTTTTGGTTTTAATGAATAAAAGATGTTTGATAGTTTTGAAAGATAATACATCTTACTTTAGCACTATTCATTTTGCATATGGAATGGAAATGTGATTGAGTTTAAATTTGATGAAACATGAAGTGATTTAAAGTTGTTTGTTACTTAGTATGCTTAATTGGCTATATATCATATTTTAGGTGCATAATGTTTGAAAACC
>JAOXYD010000006.1:2633671-2644916 GCA_028565735.1 Pinacopodium congolense
CTACATGAAGTGACATAAAGTTATCCAATATGAAGAATCAATACCAAAAAGTTGTGTAAAATAAGAACACCGGGTTGTACTCTCGTATCTTTTTAAATTATTATATAAACGTTCACAATTTTTAACTAGCAGTGCACTTTTTATTTTTCACTGAATATTAATATTTCTTTTTTCATCTATCTCCGCCTTGATTGCAGGAGACACATTTAATTTTATATACCAAAATCCGTACTGTCACGAAGCACCTCCAATATGTCTTCGCCACTCAGGACCAAGCCTGGAACGGTAACATTCATAGCTCTATAGTGAAAGTAAAATGTGGTAAAAGAAGCTTAATTAACAAAATCTGATTTTCTGTTTCAGAAAAAAGCTTAGGCATCTGGGTTTAACCTGCTATCTAAGGAAGGATCAAGATCTGTTATCATGTCATGTAATGAAGCCCATACATAGATATGAATGGAAGGATAACACATGAAGATCATTAGATAAAGATTGAGGTACATAAAAGCCAACACCAGATTGATAAGGTTGCAGAACTAGGTATACAATATTTTCTTCTTTCTAACATCTTTGATAATAGTACTGGGTATTGAGGAAGCAGAAGAAATGCTCAGTAGATAAAACTACTATTTGATGTTAAGGGTCGTAAATCCTGACACCCAAATGCTTTTCCGCGAACCTCTTAAGGTCGTTGTTGTTGAGTTCATTGGCGTCGATAAAGCCATTGTGATTTTTGTCAGCGCACCGTATTCCATGTTTGCTCTTCCAGCCCGCAAACCAACCTCCGGCAACATGGATCGCTTCGGCGAGCTCTTCTCGGCTTATTTTACCGTCGTTGTCGGCGTCATATGTTCTCAACAACCATTGCTTGAACTGTTCCGTCGACATTTCAGGTTTGCCACCCACACCCACCGGAGCGCTCTTCACCGGCATCTTGACAAGTTGATTTAGCTTAAGAAGTGATATGTATTGTCTTTATTACAATCTGTATTGGATTGAACTCAGGGTGAGCCTCCTGAATTATATATACTACTCTTACAATGCATGATACACATTGAAGAAGAATCTTGTAATACACGTGCTCCTTTTGAAGAGCCTAGCACAGAAGAGAATCTACTATTTTTCCCCAAAGCTTTTTATAGATTAACATTATAAGCAAGACACTCTTTTGACATAATACAACAAATTCTACAAAATTCCAAAATCTAAAGCATTCATTGTAGATATTAGAACGCATACCTTACAATCTATTATATATTCGAAACAGATATGTGTTACGATTTTATTCTCCATTCCCACCAACATGACTTGCCAGAATATTGATGGTTATTACGTAAGATAGGTAGGTTCGATAAAACTAGGGAGTGACAAGGCCTACGCTTAAGGTTTGATAACTTTGACACCGAAGTTCTTTTCAGCAAACTCGGCAAGCTTTTCGATTTCCTCATCATCGATAAAGCCATTGCCATTGGAGTCTGCAAATTTCATCGCACGCTTGGCTTTCCACCATGGAAACCGACCGCCGGCTGTCCGGAATGCGTCTGTCAATTCCTTTGCGCTTATTTTGCCATCCTTGTCGTCGTCAAATGCTTTTAACCACTTCTTGAACTCCTCCATGGTCATCTCTTCAGGTTCAACCCTCAAGCTAATCGGACGAGATTGAGTTCTCATTTCAGCAGTTTAAATCTTCTTCTATCACTCCCAAGTCTTAATTACAAGTCCCTCAATTGGCTTCTCAAATTTATACAGCCCTGTCCTCAGGTTCTACTAGCTAGCTAACTTGATGACATGAGCAAGACCGCTTTGTTATTGTAGAACATTATCAATATTGCTATTTAGAGTTGTATTGATCTGTTTTACTGTATTAAGGTAAGCCTGTAAATATTTTATATTATTAAGGGCTGTTTAGTCCTTTTGAGTAGTGGTTCTGGAACCTTATATAGATATAGGAGAACTGCGTAACTTTACTCTCGTGAACTCAGTAAACATCTTCGGGGAATAAAGTTACAGGTTTTATTCTTCTTCTCAAAATCTTCAAAATTGTTCAGTTATTTTTTACAGTTACATGACTTCTGTCCGAATAAGAATCTTACGGCTGAAGTGACGCTTGTTAAAACATGCTACTTTGTTTAGTAATGGAAGTAAGGAACCATACTACTGTAACATAAACTAATATTGTCCATGAGAGTAGATACTCGTAAGACATGTTTAATTGAGTTGTTATTTGTAATTTTTTTATTAATTTATATATATTTTTTAATATTTTTATCCTTTTTTTTTCAATTTGTATGCTATATTAATGTGTTGTTTATATGAATTTCTTTATTTTTTTCGATTTTTGTATTTAAAAAAATAAAAAAAGAAAAAAAATTTATGTAAACAAGTTATTAGTTTTATTCCGAAATTTTTGGATTCTTAATGGCAAACTAAAACCATAAAAATCTCTCTTTTCTTTTAAAAAATAAAATTCTTCGTCTTGAGCATATATGCTTTACTTTTGACTGGTGCTAGAAAACAACTTACCTGAATTCTTCAAAAATTAAACGAGAAAAAAGCATGCATATACAAGGTTTAATCAAAGGGGCAATCAGATACCTATAGCTACAAGTTCAGCTCATTATTCTAATTTATCATCATAATCGACGTTGGTTCAATCATAAGAATTTACAAGTTTCCAACTAATATGTAATCCTTAATGATATGCTGCCAATAAAACCTATGATCAAAAGCTATAAAGGAATCTAATTCTAGACATGAGCTAGTGCCGAAAACCCCCTTATCATGTTTGATTGGACGCGTTCTGGTCTGAGCTTATATTTCACCATCCGATTGAATTAATTGTTAAGGAAGCTAAAATCTTGGGGTACTCGTAGGATTACTCCAACGTTTTACACTGCAAATTACACATTATGTTATTTGGTATGAGTTATTACAATAATTAATGATGTTGAATTTAATTGAGACATACAATTTAAAATCGGATGCTAACATTCAAATTTATGTTTTTCTCTAACAGAAAATGAGATTCTGACGGGGAAAAACAAGGATTTCGTTCGAAATCATGTTCTGAATTAGGTTTCAGTGATGTAACATCTATCTTATAAAATGCTTCAATAAAGGTTGGCCTATCGTTGGTTCATTAATTCAGCAAGTAGAAGCTTGTAGTTTAATTGTTAGGAGGCAGACTACAAAGTCATAGACATGAAGGTGCAACAAGAAGGATTAGACATCAGATAATTATATGGTTTTATTTTTCAAGTTTATAATTTCTAAATTCATTATTATGCCGAAATTAACAATAGTACACTCAAAATCCCTGCTTATTTTTTTCATAAAGAGGAAAAAAAAAAACTAACTTTCTTGTAAGGTCTCCCTCCTAAAAGGAAGAAGGAATCTCCAAAGCATGACGTGAGATCAAAATCTCTCAATTTGTTGGATTTTCTTTTTCTTTTTGTGTTTAAGGGAAATTGAGAGATAGTAATTAATTAAAATTGTCTAATACACATGAATAAATTTATTATCACCCACCAAATTTCTTTTATTCACCTCAACACAGAATTTGATTAACGAAATTTGTTACATAGTAATCTCGTGCGGGCATCATATGCCCTGTTTTAAATTTATGTACATTTTTTCATTCATCTTCTTTGTTATAGTCGAGTGAAAATAGTTGTTGTGTAATTGTAAGTGCTTGCAATTAAAACCAAATTGTCAAAGAACAAAAGTGATCGAAAATAAGAGGTAACAAAAAAACAAAAAAAAACAGTAAGCCGAGGGGTTTCAAATATCCAAAAATTACGTCCTCGGTCTGCGTTGTGGGTTCTCTTTGGAATGATCCGTATAACTTGCCCGTCGTTTCTTTCATTAATGATACAAGAAGTAAGTGTTAGAAAGTATGAGCTTCTAACGAAGATGATACAAAAGATTTGGAATAGACATTCTATTAAAAATAAGAGAGGATTTTAAAATTCTAAATAAAAATTTTAGTCTAAGTTAAGGATTAAAAAAAATACTATTAATAGAAGAAGAACTTTCACTTGTAATTAGTACTTAATTCAATTTATTTAAGCTTGTTATAAAAGAAGGAAAATATCCTTATTTATGCTAATTGAAGTCCTTCTTTAGAGCTAGTATCTACTACTAATTTTAATGATGTTTTTGAATTTAAGATATTCTTATAAAATATTTAGATATTTCTTTAAGATGTTTAGATATTTAAAAGATACTTTTAGGCAAAGATATTGCTAAATACATAGCAAGTGATGCTTTTTCCATGATCAACATCTTTACCCCAATCATTATTATAATAGCCAACAAACTTGAACATATTAGATGGTGAGTAAAGTAAACTATAATTAAGTGTATCTTTAATATAGCAGAATATTCTTTTAACCATCTTTAAATGTGTGGTCTTAAGTGACTCTATGTAGCAGTTAATAAGTCTAACTCCATAGAGGATATCAAGCCTTGTATATCTTAAGTAGCATAAGCTATTAATGAGACTCTTAAATAGTGTATAATCCACAATTTTCTTCTTCTTCATGCTTAGAAATTTGATTCTACATTCAACATGTGTCTAAATATGATTGCTTTCATCCATATTGAACTTCTTGAGCACATCTTTTGCATAGCCTTCTTAGATGCCTTCCTCCTCTCACTTTACTTCAATGTCAAGATAGTAAGACATATGGCTAAGGTCAACCTTCTCAAACTTCTTTCCCATTACGCCTTTGAATTTTTCAATCAGCCTTAGATTATTACTCGTAATGATCAAATAATCTTCATGTAAGGAAATAATTAAGATATCTCTATGGTTATTCTTATTACATAGAGGACATGCTTATATAGGTATTTTGTAAAGTTAATCTCTCCAAAATATTTATTAATTTTACTATACTATGCCTTTGGTACTTGCTTTAAACAATATAAGGTTTTCTTTAACTTCAATACTTTGTCTTCATACCCTTTTACCACATAACCTAAAGGTTGATCTATATAGACTTTCTTTTCAAGGAAATCATTCAAAAAAGCTAACTTTATAACTATTTGATGAATCTTTTGTTTATTTTGTGCTGCCAAATAAATGATTAGTTTAATATTTTCTAAACGAGGAACATACGTAGATATCTTTTATAATTAATGACAACCTTTTACTTGTATTCTTTTGTGATTAACCTTACCTTATATGTTTCTATCTCTCCTTTACCATTCTTTTTTGCTTTGTAGATCTACTTTACTCCAATTACATGTTGTCCTTTTGGAAGTGTTGTAAACTCTCATGTGTCATTTTTTATGATAGCATCAAACTCCTCATTCATAACATTTTTCCATTTTTTATTCTAGGTTGTTTCTTTAAAATATATTTGTTCACAATCTACGAAGAGACAAAATAAAGTCAAATCATTTTGATGGTCAGTTACTTCAATTATATCTTGTAAATTCTTTCCTTTTGCGTCCTCAAATAATGATGTTGAGTTAATGGAGATGATATCCTCAATGATGTGGGAGCTGTAGTGGGCTCTTGTTCTTTTTCACTTACTTGCTCTTCTTTCTTGTCTTCAATCATGAAAGAAATGAAATCATATTTGTATTCTTGGACATCTTATTTTCATGTACTTTTTTTTTTTATCAAACTTAACATATTTACTAATGAACACTTTGTCATTGCTTAGATTGTAAAGCTTGTAGTGTTTTAAGCTTCGATCATAACTAATGAACACGAATTTCTCACTCTTGTCATCAAAATTTGATCTTCCTTCCTTCGATATATGGGTATAATCTATACTTTGAAATACCTTTAAATGAGCAATTCTAGGTTTACATCCACTCTATGCCTCTTATGATATTCTTCCTTATATACTACTTATTGGTTAGTAGTTGGATAAGCAGTAGTAGATTTGACCAAAAACTCCTTAAGCATCTTTTTTCTTTTCAATATGCTTCAAGCTATTTTAAGAATAGTTCTATTCTTCCTATTTTCTACTCTATTTTGTTGGAGAGATGCTAAAACTATTAAAGGATAATGAATTTCACACTCTTCATAAAATTTGTTGAACTTTTCTATGTGAATTCTCCTCTTCTATCAAATCTCAAAGCCTTGATCTCACATTTATTTTCTTTCTTGGCAAGTGCCTTGAATCTTTTAAAGACACCATGTTGGCCCTAAATGATACCTAAGAGGGGGTAAATTAGGTTCTTGAACTTTTTAAAGCAAATAAAATAAAGAAACAATATTTTGTGGAAACTAAGTAAAAAAATTATGAAACAAATAATATAAATAATACTAGAGATTATCGAAAAATAATACGCAATATAGACTTGAAACTTACAACAACTTACAACTGCTTTTCGGCTCAAGGTAACCAACTATTCTTTTTCAAGGTTCAAGAATAATCTTTTTAACAAATTCTTTTTATAGGTTCAAGAATAACCTCGAAATAACGAAACAATTTCTCACAAGTAGAGAAAACACAACTCTTACACACACACAAAAAACACTCTTAAACACATATACAACCTTAACTTTTAAAACACTTAATCAGACTTGTAAAGTTTGTATTCTGTATAATACTTCTATATCTTTCTTCTTACTTTCTTCGTCTATTTATAGTGTAAAAACATTGGTTTAAAGATGTAACATAAAGTGGACTTTTTATCATCTAGGCACATAGCAAATTCTAAATTTTTGTACCCAATTATGTCCAGATTTTCAACTTTCCTATATATGATCATATAATCCTCGGTACCTTGAAGATATCTTAAACTCACTTAATTGCATTCTAGTGGCCTATACATAAGTTAGATAAATACTTATCCAATAGACCAATAACAAATATAATATTCGGTCTAGTACATACTTGTGCATATATCAGACTATATACTATACTTAAATACAAAAAAAACTTCATGGTCTCCTTTTCAACTTCATTCTTTGGACACTAAGTTTAAAACAATTGCTCTTCGTGAGAGATTGGTAATGCATAAGGTTTATAATTTTTCATATTAAATCTTTGTAATACATGCTCTATGTATACATTTTGTGAAAGACCTAACAAGTTTTAAGATCTGTTCTGAAGAATCTGAATACCTAGAATAAAAGATGCTTCACTAAGATTTTCATATCAAATTGTTTAGACAATAGTTGCTTAATATCACGCAACATGCTCAAATCATTTGAAGTAAATAAAATGTCATCTACATGCAAAAGTTAAAAAAATCATCTTACTCCTTTAACCTTGTAATATAAGTGTCTTTAAATTTTATTTTCTACAAAATCAAATGTGTTAATCATTTCATTAAATTTTAGATACCATTTATGAGAAGATTATTTTAACCCATATAATGACTTCTTAAAGTTACATACCTGATGACCCATGTCATCATGTTGAATACCTTTAGGTCATGTCATATAGAACTTTTTATAAAGGTCTTCATTCAGGAAAGCGATCTTGATATTTATCTGATGTAGCTCTAAATTATAATGAACTACCAATGTTATAATCTCTTTAAATACATCCTTAGATGAAACAAGAGAGAAAAAGGCATTTAAGCCAATTCTCTTTCTTTAAATGAAAACTTTAGTCACTAATTTGACTTTAAATAACTTAATTTTACTGTGAGAATCCTTCTTAGTCTTATAAACTCATTTATAACCTATAGGCTTTCAAATATGAGATAAGTCAACAAGTTCTCATACCTCATTATGCTTTAAGGATTGCATTTCTTCTCTCACCATGAGGACTAGAAATAGCTTCTAAAAAAGTTACTAGGTCAACTATAGGACCAATGTCATAATCACTCTCCACTAGATAAACTATATAATCAAATGAAATAGCATGCCTTCTCATCCTACCTGATCTCTTTAATAGAGCTTGTTCATCTAGAAGTTATGCCTCAAGAACTTCATCATGGACATGAATTGTTTCTTGATTCTATACTAGAGCAGCACTAGATTTAGGATCTATTGATCCTATAACTGAATAGGTGTTTGACATGAGAATATAGTAGTCTAAATGCTACCTCCATCTGAAAAGTTGGGACAAAAAATTTTATCAGCCACATTGAATTTTAAAATTTTATATGTTTGTAATTCTATAGTATAGATCCTCCTTCTCTATAGTAAAATCTGTAGCTTTTAGAGTGGTTTAGGTATTCTATGAAATAGCAATTAGTAGTCTGATAATGCACTTTATTCTTATTAGAATTATACAGTCGTACTTCATATGGATAACTTTGAACACGTATATGAGTTAAGGATGGTTTCTATCCCTTCCATAATTCAAAATGAGTCTTAAGTATTGATTTATTGGAGATTATGTACAAAATATATATGGTCGCTTTTATGGCTTTATCCTAAAGGTATTATGAAAAGTTAGTCTTACTTTGTACACTCCTCACCATATGTTTTAAGGTGTGATTTCACCTTTTGACCAAACCATATTTTTCAGGACTTCCTGACATAATAAACAGAGGTACTATTCTACAATTTTCTAAGTTTCTGACAAACATACCTTTTTTCTTATCCTGTTACTCTATGTCTATCATAATACTCTCCTCCATAATCACATCTGACTATCTTAATTAGTTTTTCTAATTGTTTCTCAATTTCAGTCCTAAACACTTTAAACTTACCAAGTAATTCAAATTTTTCTTTAATAAAGAAAATATATCTGCATCAGGAAATATCATCAATGAAAATTATAAGGTACCTTAATCTAAAAATTGTAGGTAAATAGGGACTAGAAATGTATGTTTAAATGATCTCCAATACATAAAAACTGCGTCTAGAAGTTTTATTCTATATTTTGATCATTTTACCTCTATAACAATAAATACATGTCTCTAAATTTAAAAAATTGAGAGTTTGAAGAATGTTATTCTTCATCAATCTCTTAAATCTTTCTTTAGAAATGTGACCTAATATCTTATGTCATAATACATATGATTTATCATTTATAAGAGGTCTCTATGTAACAACATTTTCAGCAATGTAAGAAGTATAGTAGAAATTTTTTGGAGACAAACACATTCTATTTAAATTATAAGACAAGAAAGTAGTACCAATAGGTTTTGCATCATATGATAACTTAATAATAGAGTTATCGATCACCATAAAAAAAATTTTCCTTGTCCAAAATAGATACAAAAATTAAACTTCATCTAAAAGACAGTATATAGAATGTGTTGTGTAATATAAGCTCAAAACCTTAATATAAAATTAAGCATACAACTCTAACAAACTCTACATCTACTTCTTTATTATTCCAAACCATTAGTTTCAACTTGTCCTTATTTGATTTCCTCTTTATGATGACCCATGAAATTTGGAAGTAATATGAGTAAAAATTCCACTATCCAATCACTAAGAATCAGATGTGGCCAAAGCAATATTAGGTTCGTGAATATCAAAAGCTAAAGAGTTATATGACTGATTAAGCTTTTCCTTGCAAATCTTATACTTCATTTAGTCTTATTTCCTATGTCCTTAAGAAGCACTTTATGACATTGGCAGTTTTTGGTACCTTAAAAATTATTCCAACATTTTGTGGATAAATATGAACTAGCCTAGCTAGTTTATGTGTGTGGATTATTGATTTTGCTTATGACTATCTCAAACTTTTTCATGTTTCTGGATTATTAGGAATCTTTATTGTGTGCTTTCTCAAAACAAAACAAAAAAAAGAATCTCTCTCATGTGGTCACTATACACAAAGAATGACAAGGAATAAGCACTTAAAATGATGAAATAAATGGAGTGAACAATGCAAAAGACTGATTTTTTTTTTGGTTTAATGAATTTAAAAAATATTTTTATAGTTTAAAATTATTAAGAATATTTTATGTTATTAAAAATTTTAAACAAGATTTTTGTCAAAATTGTCTCAAATTATTTTAACATACAGTATTATGTGATTGATTATTAAATATATGATAAATTATGTATGACTATTTTAATGTGATTTTAATAAAGAATTATACTAAAATAATTTGATTTTTTTACAACATCATTTTAATACCTTAATTTTATAAAATATTTTTTTAGTAATTTTAAACTACAAGGATATAAGGATAAAAACATAAAAGAAGTTTTCATTAATACAAGGATTCTATTGAGTGCAGGAGACTTGAATTATAACCCAACTTGATATTTTAGGAAAACAATCCTCAATGAAAGCGTAGAGTATAGGCCGAGAGTCTGATGCCCAAAACCTACCACTGATCTCGTTAGGGATGCGGGGGCAACGTCCCGAGGGTATTGTACAATTTCGAAGTCAAAAGCAAACCAGTAGGGAACAACAACATCGTTTTTAACTTTTTATCCCTATGCTTTGCTATTGTGGTCTCGAGTAAAGACAGAAGCATAATGGTGATCCAAAAAGGCACCTTCTAGTTTTGAGTTAAACACTGTTGTGATTGCAAAAAAGAGACGAGATTTCATGGATTGTATCATAAAGAGTTAATGTTTTATAAGAAAAACCTATTATACTTTGTATAAATTGCCTTAAAAGTAATAAAGAATTCTCTTTCTTTGCCTGTAGATGTAGTTCTCATTTTTTGAGGCTAAATTACAGTAAATCTTGTGTGTGTTTTTCTCTTTTTTTTCATTTTATTTGCTATTTATTTTCGCAATTCACATGATACATGGATTCCTATCAAAGGGAGATGTTGTATGAAACTTTATCTAATATTGATTACTTTTAATGTTTTTTGGAGGCAACAGAGGAAATAAACTTGTAATTCCATAATAAACTTCTCATTCCATTTTTCTCGTGGCTCTCATGTCGGACCCTAGGAATAGGTTTAGTAGATGTGTTGAATCGCACTATTTTCATAGGCTCTTTTTTTAAAATTCAAAATAGGAGGTGGTGTTAATGTTTTGAAAATTGATATTATATCGGTATTGAATTTGATCATCATATAATATTGTACTGGTATCAATAAATATCAGTATTAATATCGGATAATTTTTTTAAATTATAGAATAATCTTTAAATTTTATAAAATTTACAAAATAATTCATATATATATAATGATGTATAGAGTTTAATTTTTCTTCAACTCTATCTAAAAAAAATAATATAATAATCTTCATTTTCATATATTTCTTATATAAATAATAACTTAAATTAATATAAAAAATTCAATTAACATACAATAGTATAATTATAAAATTAAAAATAATTTATTTTTATAAAATTATGTTATTTTGTATAAATTTTAACTTTTATTATTAATTAAATAATTT
>JAOXYD010000006.1:2645016-2660316 GCA_028565735.1 Pinacopodium congolense
TCATATCAATTCAAAAATGCATTTAATTTAATTCATACCTCTTCAAGTGTCAACCTAAATTAAAAATTCAATTCCACCTGTAAAAGGCAATTAACCAAGTTTAATGCATCATCTTCTTAACATTTCCATATCCTTTTAAAACAAAAATTAAAAAGAAAATTGAATGAATCACTTAATTAATTAAATTCGCAAACAAAATAATTGAGAGGTCACTTCAGTCTTTTTACGCGAAGGTGAACATTTTGTTGTGAACACCCCCGGTTACTCAACTATTGTCACAGTAACTCAACTGACTATTGTGTCTCACTCATAATTTTAAATCTCATATACATGTATTTTGTTTTGTTTCTTTTGTTTCTTTTTCTATTTTGTTTATATTTTTCTCTTTTATTTTCTTTTTATTTTGAAATATACATACACAAGATTCAAAATCAGAGGAGTAGTTTTGCTCACTTATCTAACTAATCAAGTAATCATTCTTATTTGATTTGATTTTTTTTTCTTTTTTTGGTGTCAATTCTAGTTTTTTTTCTTTGAATGAGATTAACGTCGTAAAAAACGTCACAAAATTACTTAAAAAGTTACATTTTATATGTGGAATATCCTTATAGCCTTAGGTATCTACCTTCCAAATTATGAATTAAATTAAAGGCATTCAATCCTTAATAATTAAAATGAATAAGATAACATTTCCAATTAATAAAATAATTAAATTTAAATGAAAGCATGAACAATAAAAAGGATTAAAAATCAAAAAAAATTTCCACAATTTATAGACTACGATGAAATTGATGATAAATCAAATCACTATCAAACAAACCATGCTCAAGTGATAAACAGATAAATAGACTACAATGAAATGGATGATAAATCAAATCACTATCAAACAAACCATGCTCAAGTGATAAATAGATAAATTCCTCCCCCACACTTAAATTAAACTTTGTCCTCTATATTTTAAAAACTGAAAAGCATAAGGTAGGGAAGGAGGGAAAAAAATACACCCGTATGATAAAGTCTTGAAGTACCATCGATGTATTGGAATTGACTTGCAGTAACTGAAATAAAGAAAAATAAAAACACATAGATAAATAACCAAAAGAAGCTCCACTCATATATATGTGAATAGTCAGTACAAGTAGGAGCAACATATAGCACCAAAGTTATCAGATCAAAATGAACAATAAAGGGAAACCTATACTACGAAAGGGAAACCTGTACTACTGAAGCAAAACAACAAAATATCAAAACAACTGAAGCAACAAAATGAAAAACCAAATAGACTAAAAGGCGGGATCATCACCATCCCTGTAACGCTAATAGTCCTCAAAACTCTTCACCCGAGTAGTCAACTCATTAACTTTATGCTGAAGGCCATTAAGCCGATGAGTACCATCCGAACGAAAGGCAAAGAACTTCGAACGAAACTTAGAGATCCCAGAACAAAAACTTCCCTCCATAGAGATCAAATGTTGCATCACTGCAATCTGAGGATCATCTGAAGCTGGTGGAGGATGAGGAACTGAAGTAGCTATAGGAGAAGGTGGGTGAGGAGGAATGACACTATGAGTGGCTTCAGATGAAGCCACGCCTATCTCAACAGGAATGTCAGGCTGAATAGGATCCTCATATGGACGCTCTCCCTCTTGAAGTCTACACCATATGCCTCCCCGATAAACGAAAGGACAAAGCTTGAGCACACTAGCGTTGATGACATTCCTATCGGTAAGTTTGAATCCAAAAAAAATGAAGTCATCGTCTTAGGATATTCATTGTCTAGTAAAGCATATAAAATTTTTAACAAAAGCACTCATG
The DNA here is from genome assembly GCA_028565735.1 of Pinacopodium congolense. NCBI lineage: Eukaryota > Viridiplantae > Streptophyta > Magnoliopsida > Malpighiales > Erythroxylaceae > Pinacopodium > Pinacopodium congolense. The sequence goes on from JAOXYD010000006.1 coordinate 2,646,832, forward strand.
TTGTAAAAGAATCTATGCATGTTGTATTTGATAAAATTACCTTATTCGAAAGAAAGAGAGTGTTTGAGAATGATGACACAAATTTATCCAAGAACTTAAATAACCTATCACTTGAAGATAAAGGACAAACATCTTATGACCAAGTAGTTGAACCAAGTGAAGAAAGGAGGGATGAAAAGCTACCAAAAGATTGGAGATTTAAGATGGATCATCCTCTTGACCAGATAATTAGTGATATTTAACAAGGGGTAACTACTCATTGACACATTAACTTATCGCATGTTGCATTCATATCAAAGATTGAATCTTGGACTATTGAAGAAGCCTTAAATGATGAAAATTGGATTTTAGCTATCAATAAACAATTGAACCAATTTGAATGAAATAAATTTTGGAATTTAGTACTTAGGCCTAAAGATCACTCGCTACTAGGTAAGAGATGGGTTTTCAAGAACAAACTAGATGAGCAAGGAAATATTGTTAGAAACAAGGAGAGGTTAGTAGCTAAAGGATATAATTAAGAAGAAGGACTAGATTATAATGAGACCTTTGCTCTCGTAGCTAGATTAAAGGCCATTAGACTACTTTTTTCATTTGAACGCATATAGGATTTAAATTGTTTCAAATAGATGTCAAAAGTGCGTTCTTAAATGATTTCATGAAAAAAAGAAGTGTAAGTTAAACAACCAACCAGTTTTGAAAGACATGATGCACCCGATTATGTTTTTAAATTATCAAAAACATTGCATAGTTTAAAACAAGCACCTAGAGTATAGTATGATAGACTAAGTGAATTTTTTTTGTTGAAAATTGTTTTGAAAAATTGAAATTTGACACTACTTTGTTTATTAAGAAAGACTAAAAAAGGATTTATTAATTTTTCAAATTTATATGGATGCATCATTTTTAATGCTACTAAGAGCTATTATATCAATAATTCGGTAAGTATATGAGTAAGGAGTTTGAGATGAGCATGACAAAAGAGTTGAATTTCTTTCTTAGACTCCAAATTAAGCAAATGGAGAATGATATTTTCATCAATCAAGCCAAATACACAAGGGAATTACTTAAATGATTTGGTCTAGATCAAACAAAACCATTAGGCACTCCGATGAGAACATCCACAAAGCTAAACAAGGATGAAGATGGTAAAGATGTGGGAGTAAAACAATATAGAGATATGGCTAGAAGTTTGTTATATTTGGTTGCTAGTAGACCAAATATTATTTTTAGATTTTATTTATGTGCTAGATTTCAATCTTCACCTAGATAATCTCATTTATTAGTTGTTAAATGTATTTTACAATATTTGAATGGTACATTGTATTTAGGTCTTTGGTATCCTAGAAATCCATGTGTTTACTTGGTTGGTTATTCGAAAGCTGATTATATAATGGTTCATGTCATTTCCTTGTTAATGCATTAGTTTCATGGTTCTATAAATAGTAAAATTATGTTGCATTTTCTACTGCGGAAGTTGACTATGTAGCTGCTAGAAGTTATTGCACTTAAGTTTTGTGGCTTAGGCAAAAATTTAGAAATAATGGTTTAGACCTTATCAAAATTCTAATAAGATGTACCACCAATAGCATTATTTTTTTGACAAAAAAACCATATTCAACATTCTAGAACCAAGCATACAGAAATTTCTTATCATTTCATTAGAGATCATGTTCAAAATGGTGATATTAAACATGAGTTTTTTGATACTTTGCATCAAGTAATGAATATTTTTACTAAACCCTCATGTGAAGATCGCTTTAGCATGATTAGAAGAGAATTTGGCATGATAAATGGTCATTCTTTATGATGTATCTATTTTTCAAGTTTTATTCATTTTCCTCATATGTTAATGATTTTTTTGTTGATTCTAAAAAGGGGGAGAAGTGTGTGATATTATGTTTTTTTAATGCTCTTTGTGTTTTCTTTTCCATTTCTATCACTTAATGAATGGATTGAGGTGGAGTTAGATTTAAAATCAAGAATTGTTGTGAACCTTGATTTCTTGTTTGATTTGGGGGGAGTTTAAAGCATGATCATGTGGTATTTGATTAATGAACTTACTGTTTACAATATCACATGGTTTTGTCATCCCTATAAAAGGGGAGATTGTTGAACTAAGGGAGGCCCCATCTTATTTTGATGGTAACAAAACAATTTTAGTACTACTATTATAATTAAGTAATGATAGAGAGGTATATGGAAGGAGTTAGAACATATTCGATTAAGGACTCTCAGAGTTTAATTAGAGTTTATGAAGATCGTGGATGAAGACTTTAATCATTAAAGAGATTAATAAAGTTTTATAGGTTTATTGATGTAATTTTTTTTGTTAGTTTCACTTAACTTGTTTTTGGTTATTCAAGAGGGTCATTTATGCATATTTACATACATAATTTACAAAATGCATGTAGGTACATAATCAAAAGAACTTATGCGTTTAATGTGTGTACATGTGAATACCATCTTGATGAAGTAATTGATTAGTTAAGGTTAAATAAATTAAAAAGATTAAACAATCTCCATGAATTGAAAAATAGGCAAAGAAAATTTAATAAGTGGTTTGTTTGATGGGTTGGTTTATCACATATTGAACTTGTGTTGTTTTGATTGAAGTGTTTCCAACTTGTATACATTGATTTATCCAATGTGAGTATGGTTAGCCAAATGTAGTCTATCAGTCGACCGATAATTACGAAAGCAAAGCGTGAAATAAGGAATGATCCTCTTTTTCAATGGTAATATATTTAATGATTATTAACATTAATATATCTATTGTACAACAATAATGGAAGAATTTATTAGCATGAGTAGGAGTGTTTAAGAGTTGTGAAGACCAGATTATTATTTTCTAAATGCGCATACAATTATTCCGAGCATCTTAAGTGGTTTTGTGTGATTTTCATGCGTTAAGGCTTTATGAGTTCATTTCATTCACTATTTTTGTGAGCATCTTGAATACATCAAAGTGAGTTTGAGTAAGAAACTTTTGAGTGGTGTTTCTAGTGAGATTGTGAAGTTATTCTTTAGCATCAGAAAAAGAACGATAGAAGGTTATCCTTACACCATAAAAAGGATCTTGTATGTTATAACAAAGAAGATACTTAATAAAGGAGACTTAAGGGTATTGTATCCTTGTTTATCTTCCATTACCCTATTGATTTAATTGTGTTTGATCCTATATATCCTATGGTTTGATTTCCCTCTCTCGATATCTAATTAATTTATCCCAGTTGAAATACTTAAGAGTTGAATTATAACCTCTTGGTTCATAATATTACTCCTACACATTCAATTGGTTTTGAAGGAATCTTAAGGACAATCAAAAAACAATTAAGATCTCTCTTGAATCACTTTCTAATCTATTAATTTTAGGTCCATTAGCTCAAAAACTCTTAACTAAAATAAATCAAAACAATCTCTCCATTCGAAGTGATTATACGCTTAACAATTAAAACAAACAACTATGCATTAAATCAATATGGATAAAAATTTCTAGAACAACCCCTAAACTAGATTTAGCAATCCATAATCATTTTTTTATTTAGATTAAACCTTAAAAAGAAAGAAAAGAGAAAAGAGAAAACTAATGATGATGATGATGGATAAACAATTCAAGAACAATCTCTTGTTGAATCTTGATTCGCCTCCTTATTCTTGAGTCTCTTCACATTTTTCTCTTCCCAAAACCTTCTATTTTTATCATGGATTTTCCGTAGGGTTAGAATGGTGGGTGCTAGGTTTTCTTCCTATCTTATTTCATCCAAAATAACATAAAAGATAAATTAAATATATCACTTCATGTCATCCCACCACATCAACATTTCCAACTTTCAGCTCTGCTTGGTATTTTCACTATATCTTCATCTTCAAACTTCCAAATGTCTTGCAATTTGATATGCAGACTCCTTACATGTTTTTATAAAACCATGTACAATTTCATAAAATTTAAAGCTCTATAATTTCATTTAGTGCCTCTGAAATTTAACTATACCAAATATATTTCCTCTACTAATCTTGTTTTGCATCTTTCCTTTGTGCACTCTTCATGACCCATTATATAGCCTTGATATTTGGGACTTTAGAACTTGATGCTTTAACTGCTCAACTTAGTTCCACATCTCTTCTAGTTCCATAGGTGCCTCATACGTCAATTCCACTTGAACTTGCATTAGATATTCACACCAATGTGATAGAATTCTTGCCCAACCTCAACAAACATCACATTATAACACTTAAACAGCATAAAAACAATAAAATAATGTCAAACTAAGTCTAAAGCATGCAATTCTCATCCTAAAAGTGCATGCTAACATATTAAACCACTATCGAATTAATTTATAATGCAACCCTATCTTATTTTTTCTCTACGCTCCTTTAATTTTTCTTACATACTTTCTTTTATCTATTTAATTTTTGGCAGCATTGCCTAACTACTACATTCTATCCATTATTACATCCTAAAGAAATTTTATATCTTAATTCACCCCTTTTTAGGTGTCATATAAGCCTAACAACTAAAAAGTTAAACTATATAAGTGTAAGTGATTAATTAACCAATCAATTGGATTTTTTTATAAGCAATCTTAATTTCTTTTTATTAATTATAAATGATTAATTAATCAATAAATTGGAGTTTTTTAGAAAATTGCAATATTAGTGACCTAGTATGTTAAACGAAGGTGGTTCTAATAATGTGATTTAATCGATACAAAACATTATTATTACTAATGTTTGAGTTTTTGAAATGTTTCTAAGATCGGTAAAAGCTTAATGTACAAGATCATATTTATGGAATGAAGGTGAAAGAGTGATTATTGTGTTTTAGTATGTATTTTTCTAAGTGTTTTGGATATGTTTCTTGCATAATAGGTTGTTTTTATTGTGTTTTAAGATTTATTTTGTGTATCCTTTACATTTTAGAAATGCTACTTCATCAGATTGAAGCTAGAACTCATACATCTATCAAAACTATCTCTATTGAGATTGTTCTAGCTTAAATCTCGATTTTAGGTGATAAAACCTATTTCTAAAATCGTGTTATTGGAGTTTTTGGGTTTCTTAAGGTCTCTAGATTATGTTTGAACTTTGTTTCTATTTTTTGAGGCCTGTTTCAGTTATCATTGACTTTGAACATTAATATACTTCAAGATAGCTACTGTTTTTACTGGTTTGAGTTTGATTCAGATTTCAACTTACTTAATCTATTTCTTTGTGATTATTATTATTATTTTTATTTATTTTTAGTTTTTTGGAGTCAGAATAATCTTAGTTTCAAATTTTTGGTTGATTATTTCGTCATTTGTGTTTATTAGTTCATTCATATATCAAAACTGTCCGATTTTTTATGTTCCTCATTCAATCACAATTTTCATTATATAAATTAGTTCTGGGTGCATAAATTGATTGTGGTTAGTTCACATAAGATGTTAGGGGTGCTTTGGTATTTTTGTTTTGATTTTTAAGCACTTATATTCGTGTTTTAAGCTGAATATTCATAGAGTGCTTAAAACTATCCAGATTTTGTAATTAGTTTATCTTAATCATATTACATATACATATACACGTTTTTATGCTTAATTTCTGCGATACTAAGTTTATTTAGGCTTTCAAGATTTCCATCATTCATTCATATCATTTATTGAAAACTAAAGCCCTTAGTTTAATTGTACATTAAGTTAAACACATTTCAAGGTGTATTTAGTTACTAGAATTTGGGGGGAATTGAATCTTTTAGATATTTTTTAATTGTATAGGCTTCTCTTTGGTTTGAAAAAGTTGGAATAGGTTACTCTTCACCTCTAGAAAGTAAGATTGTTGTTGTGGGTTACTCTTCACCCTTGGAAAGTAGGATTGTATAGATTATTCTTCACCTTATAAGAAGATCGTACTTGTTTTGATTGATTCATATAGAATCATCCAACAACTAGTTGGAAAGGAGACGTAGCCTATCTTTGGGGTAGGTGAACTTATTTAATTGGCTTATGTCCTTCGCTTATCTCCACTTATAACATTCATTTTAGCAATTGCATTCTCATTCCATCTTAGGATGAATCTTGGTTTAATGATTGCATCTAGTTTCCAATTGTTTTAGTTTGCTAGTTTGAATTAGCTAAAAGTTTTTAAATGCCCAATTCATCCCCCTCTTGGGTGCCATAGGGCTTATAGTATTAATGATCAAGATGAGCTTTTCCTTGATGATATCTTTGTGACTTATCAATGGAGACCCTCGAAGTGCTCTAGCCAGGTTTGGAAGTCGACTAAAAGAAAATTCTCGAGGGCAAGCTATTTGAAATTGATGGGCCTCATTAGGCCAGATGATTGCCAATCCACGGTCTTAGAAACTAAACAACAATTAGTTCAGGACCAGGTGCTTCTGTAGGGGTCTCTTGTAGAAGCCAATCCCAATTCTACCAAGCTGTAGTCCAAGCTAAGAATAAATAAATTGAATCATAAAGGGATTATGGATGCTAGCCTCTACCTATTAGGGCTAGAGAGCTCCTATCCCCCATTTAATCATTTCTGAGCACTCAGCTTATCTTCAGAGCTCTCTGTAGATGTGATGGAAGTGGACATTCAATCCACTTATAATTTATTGTTTTTTAGGGGGGGTGAGGGAAGCTAAAATGACACAAGATATAATCTTGAAGATGACTTACTTATCTAGGATGGTTCAGGGTGTGCAAGAACCAAGGGAGGTGGACACCAATTTCCAAGTTGATCCTATTCCTCTAGCAGGGGACAATCAGACAGAGTTGGCCTCTCTCCCAAGCAATTGAACTTACAACTTCTAATTACTCAGGTTTCTTTAGAGACTAATCTGGTCTATGAACCAAATCATGTCCTAACTTCTCAACCAATCTTAGAAGACGTAAAGGAGTCGACCATCAAGGATCTCCCCTCTGGCAACTCTGTGGAGACTAATTAGGGTAATCCAACTAGCCAGGGGATAAGTCCTTATTCTATTAATGTCAATAGGACTAGGTTTACTAGGAAAAATTTTGGGAGAAAATCCAAAAATTAAGTCTATTTTTCTTAAGGTCTTTATTTGTATAGAATTTTATAGGGTTAAATAACCCCAATAAACAAGTGATTGTGGATAATTTTTTAACTGCAGTGAAACTTTCTATGGTAGGTCTCCTTGAGACTAAACTGAAATTGGTTCCTAATAAGCATCTTTGGTTTTTTGACAAAAATTAGACAATTTTGTCTAACCTTAAGGCTCATTATAATGGGAGAATAATCATTGCTTTTGATCCTAAAGTCTTATAGCTTTGATCCTCCTCCTTTTCTGATCAAATGATGCATGTTGTGCTCCATTTCATCCCTTTGTAGACTACAATCAACCTTATGGTAGTATATGCCTCTAACTTCAACTTCCAAAGGAGGGACTTATGGTGTAATTTTCAGACCATTGGAGGTAGTATCAACTCCCTTTAGATGGTCATTATAGACTTTAATTGGACAATGGCAGTAGATAAAACTAAGTATTTATGCGACCATAGACCTTCCTCAACAATCTTTTGTACGAATTTGAGATAATGTGTCAGCTTGTTAGGCCTCTCTCACTTAACTTATATAGGTAACAAGTTCGCTTGGTTTAATAAGCAATATGGGTTTTATGGTTGGAGGCAAAAGCTCGACAGATTATTGATCAATGACCATTGGATGGACCCTTTTCCTAATTGTCGAGTGGGGTTTGGATAGATTTTGATATTTGATTACAGTCCCATTGAAGTATGTGGCCTTGATAGATGGAAAAGTGGTAGGTCGCCATTCCCATTTTACAATTATCTAGCTCAGTTACCTGGGGCTGTGATTACAAAAGGAATAGACAATCCAGTAGCTATCTTCCTCCAGTTTCAACACTCTACAATGTTGACCACTATTAAATGTGAGCTAAAATAGTTGTTGAAAGTGAATATTATGAAAGGTAACAAACTTCAGGCAGACTTGACTAGGAGAAAGTTAGAGGAAGTTCAATGCACTATTGGGATGATCTCGTTAATCCTTTTTAACAACGTTCAAGAGTAAGTTGCCTTAAATAACCTTTACTCATCTCTTCAATTCCACTTCTTTATTCTTAAGCAGAAATCTAGAATCCAGTGGCTCAAGAATAGGGACGAGAATATAAGTTTTTTCTATAGATCCCTTCTAAATAGGAGGAACACTAATAAAATTATGTCGATTACTAGTGGCAATGGGAGATCTTATACAAACCAGTCAGAACTTCTACTAGTAGGATATGAATTTTTTCTATAGCCAACATCTGAGGTGTTTCCACTCTTGTCTGGTGCCAAACTTGGAGTTCAACATGTTAACCTTCCCCTTGAAGAAGTTAATGCTGAGGAAATTACAAGGATAGTTAAATTTCTAGCTCTTGAGAAAGCACCAGGACCTGACGACTTCAATGCTTTTTTTTCGTAAGGCTTGGCATCTCATTAAGAATCATGTTATCAAAGCATTTCAAGAGTTCTTCTCCTCTGGTAGGCTTTTGAGAAGTTGGAATAAAACCTTTATCTGCTTGGTTCCTAAGGTTCCAAATCCCTCTTCCTTTAGTGGCTTCCATCCTATTTCGTGCTGTGATACTATTTACAAATTATTTCCAAAATCTTGGCTATAAGGCTTAAGAGAGTTATCAGTTATCTGGTTAGTTCCAACCAAACAACCTTTATTCAAGATTGTGCTATTGGGGACCATATTCTACTTGCCTAAGAGCTTACTAGCTCCTATACTAGGAAGAATGGTCCTAAAGACTGTGCAATGAAGCTTGACTTGTAAGAAGCTTATGATTCTGTTAACTGGGAATTCTTGAAAGTTGCTTTAAACTGGTTTAGGTTCCTGATTTGCCTCACCAAATGGGTTGTAGAATGTATATTCTCTTCATCTTTTAGCATCCTTATTAATGGAGTCCCTACTAAACTCTTTCAGGGTAAGAGATGATTGCGTTAGGGTGATCCCCTCTCTTCGTATCTTTTTACCCTCTAAATAAAAGTCCTTAACAAACTACTTCACTTGTACATTGCTTCTAACCCTTCTTTTAAATTCCACAATAAGTGTAAAATTTTTGTTTATTTAAAGCTTGATTTTTTTTCAATGATATTTTAATCTTTTATGGGGCTCATGAATCTTCAATCTTTACTTTACTAGAAGCTATAAATAGGTTCCTAGTATTTCAAAACTTCAGATGAATGGTGGGAAGAGCCACATCACTTTCAAGTATTTAGGTCTTTTAAGAGCCACATCAGTTGGTCTAGCTACCTCCCAGCTAGGTATGTTAGCAGGGCTCCAAATTCGGCGTCTTCCTTTCAAGTATTTAGGTCTTCCACTAATTGCTACGAGGCCTTCCTTTGCTTATTGCCAAGCCTTTGTAGAAATTGTTATTAAGAAAGCTACCAGCTGGTATAATAGGGTCCTACCCTATGGTGGTCGTCTTCAACTCATAAAGGCTGTCCTTAACAACCTTCATATCTACTAGACTTCCCACCTAGTCTTGCCTTTCAAGATTATCAAAGATATTGATCATTGTCTTTGGAACTTCTTATGGAAAGGAGATCCTTAAAAACAAGGTATGGCAAAAATAAGTTGGAGGGAGTTGGCATTGCCTAAGAAGCATGGTAGATTAAGTATTATCTCTATTAAAACAAAGATCAAATCCATCCTTGTTAAACATATTTGGCACCTAGTAACAAATAAAGACGCCTTATAGGTGAGATGGATGCATTTATACTAATTCAAAGATTTCACTTTTTGGGAAGGCTCACTAAAATCAGGTTCCTCTTGGTTTTTGCAACAAATGTACAAAGTCCGAGATGAGGTTCATGGGCTATTTAAAACTTGTGTCGGTAATGGTAGAACAACCTTCCTGTGGTATGATAATTGGTCAGACACAGGCCCTCTCTTTTTTATTCCTAGGATTTTTAGTCTCAAGAATATGTTCCTGCAGGCTATCAAAGTTGATGCTATTATTTCAAGTAACAATTGGAACTATAATATTAGAGGGTCTGAAACACTTATGGCTATAGTACCCAGGCATAAGCCTGATCAAGTACGGGATGATACGGTGTAATGGACTTTAGAAACTTCCTGAATATTCTCTAACTCCTCTTTTTGAAAATACCTAGTAGGTTCCTTGCCTCAAATTAGCTAGTATACTCTAGTTTTGCATAGATTCAGTCCTCTAAGAGTTTGATTTATTATGTGGTTAGCCTACAGATACAAACCACCAACGCTGGATAGACTGAAGTGTAGAGCCAATCCGAAAACTAAATGTTCCTTATGTCAGGCTGTAGATGAATCCATAGACCATATGTTTTTTAACTGCGGCTACTCCTTTAAGTTGTGCCAACATGTATTAAACCTCTTCTCTATCACCTGTGTGGAGCAATCTTGGTCTTCCATTATAAGGTGGATTGGAAACCTCAGGTGCCTCATTATAGTTGATAAGCTTAGTCTTAACAGTGTTGTTTCTTGTATGGTCTATTCTATTTGGAGAGAATAGAACCTTTATATCTTTAATGGTGAAAATAGAACTGAGGAAGCCTTTGTTTGGGATACTATTTAGTGGATTCGAGAGGTGTTGCAAACACGACTGTTAAGTGCTAGTCTATCTCATAGGCTTAGCCTTTATTTAGTTGGATTTTGATTTTTTGTTTTGGTTTCCTATTTTTTAAAATTTTAAAAATTTAAAAAAATTCAAAAATCAATACAAAAATATAAATCTACAACAAAAAATCACAATTCACATCCCAATTAAACATCCCTTAGAATTGCTCGGGATCTCTGACACTATCGTTTCCATTCCTCTGTTTTGCAAGAATTGTGGAGTCCTTGTTTTTCTGGTTGTGTTTCCCCTTTGCGTGGTTTAAGTAGCTAGTAGATTGTCCATATTAGCTGCTTTGTTCTGGTATTTGCCTTGATGCTTGCTTTGTATAGCCCTGTAGGTGCTTCTTTTACTTTTTATTCATTTTATTTTTCAAAAAAAAAAACACCAGACAGATAAAGTCGCGGAACTAGGTATACAATATTATCTTCTTTCTAACATCTTTGATACTAATAGTGGGTATTGAGGACGTAGAAGAAAGACACAGGAGATGAAAACTACTATTTGATGTTAAGGTTCGGAAATCCTGACACCCAAATACTTTTCTGCGTATCTCTTAAGAACGTTGTTGTCGAGTGTACTGACGTCGATAATGCCATTGTGATTTTTGTCAGTGCACCGTATTCCATGTTTGCTCTTCCAGCCTGCCAACCAACCTCCGGCAACATGGATGGCCCGTCATTGTCGACATCATATGTTCTCAACAACCATTGCTTGAACTGTCCTGTCTCATTTCAAGTTTGCCAGTCACAATCACCGGAACGCTCTTCACCGGCATCTTCACAAGTTGATTTAGCTTAAGAAGTGGTATGTATTGCCTTTATTACAGTCTATATTGCATTGAACTGAGGTTGAGCCTTCTGAATTATATATACTACTCATGATACACATTGAAGAAGAATCTTGTAATACACGTGCTACTTTTGAAGAGCCTAGCAAAGAAGAGAATTTACTATTTTTCCTCAAAGCTTTTTATAGATTAACATTATAAGCAAGACACTCTTTTGACATAATACAACAAATTCTACAAAATTCCAAAATCTAAAACATTCATTGTAGATATTAGAACGCAGACCTTTCAATTTATTACATATTAGAAACAGATAGGTGTTATGATTTTATTCTCCATTTCCACCAACATGACTTGCCAGAATATTAATGGTTATTACGTAAGATACGTAGGTTCGACAAAACTAGGGAGTGACAAGGCGTGCACTTAAGGTTAAATAACTTTGACACCGAAGTTCTTTTCAGCAAACTCCACAGATCGTAACAAGGAAGTGACAAGGCGAATGTTTAAGGTTTGATAACTTTGACACCAAAGTTCTTTTCAATAAACTCCGCAAGCTTTTTGATTTCATTTTCATCGATAAAGCCATTGCCGTTGGAGTCTGCAAATTTCATTGCACGCTTGGCTTTCCACCATGGAAACTGGCAGCCGGCTGTCCGGAATGCCTCTCTCAATTCCTCTGGGCTTATTCTGCCATCGTTGTCATTGTCAAATGCTTTAATCCACTCCTCGAGCCCCTTCATGGAAGTCCAACCCCTGGCCTATTAGATCTCTTTTCCAGCATTTTAAACTTTCTTGCACCACTCCCAGGGCTTAAATTACAAGTCCCTCAATTGGCTTCTCAAATTTATACAGGCCTATCCTCAGGCACTACAACATAGCAAGCGTGATAACATGAACAAGGTCACTTCCGTTATTTTTGCCAATTGCATTTCTGTCAGAATAAGAATCTTACTACTGAAGTGACGGTAGTTAAAAACATGTTACTTTTAGTAATGGCAGTTAGGAACTAAACTATTGTGACATAAAATGATATCGTTCCATCAACTTATCGGAGCATCTTGTAGTTGGAGATAACCTTAGTTTTATTCCGAAAATGTCGCGTTCTTGATGGCTAACTGAAACCATAAGAATCTCTCTTTTCTTGAAAAAAAAGTAAAATTCTTCGACCTGAGAATATTTTCGCAAGCCATTACTCTCTCGTTAGAAGATTGATCTGAAAGATTGTATAGTATTCAAGCTTATAAATTTCAAGATTATCTCTTGTTCATCTTATGTGAGTTTAATGTATTTTGTTTACTTTTTATTAAAGTGTTTGGCATGATATTTTCCTCTATCCAACTTCATGACGTTCTCGTCACAATGACCTACTCTGTTTACCACTATTATTTTACCAAAAGCTATCATTCCATTGAAGACACGTAACGCTCCATGTAGAGTCGAATGAGATTAAGAGTTAACTTTAATATCACTTTCAAGGACTTGATCTTTTTCTCACCAATGAATTATATGATACTAGTAAATTCTTCAATTTACAAATGCGTATCATGGCTAGAATACTAATTCAATTTTTTCACAAGTATTATTTAAGAGTATTTTAATCGAACAATTGGCAAAAACAATACGAAATATGAAATACCACAAAGATAACACAAAATATTAAAGAACTTGGATAATGATCTTGTTACTTAAGAGAGTTATACAATTGGGGATGTATGAGATTTTATGATGCTTTTATAAATAAAGACCCTTAGGCCTCCTCAATTAATAATAGAGATTTATTTAATCTAATGATTACAAAGAATTTCTAAAATATTCTATCACCTATTTTCACCTATTACACCTATCACATGTAAGTTTTAGAGTCTTTCACCCGACTTTAAATTAATGAAAAGTTTTTTAGAGTCTTCCATCTTACCCTAAATGTGTATAGAGTTTTCTAAAGAATTTAGAAGCCTTCCTATAAAGCCTCATAGTTTGGTGCTTTAAACTATCATACTGTAACAATATATACTAGAGAGAGAGAGAGAGAGAGGAGAAGGAAAAGACATACAATTTGTTAAAGAAGTTCACCAACCCCAAAGATAGGCTA
>JAOXYD010000006.1:2666203-2686396 GCA_028565735.1 Pinacopodium congolense
TTGTTTTTTAAAACACAGAAATCAATAAAAACAATACAGAAACCGAAAAAGACAACATACTAATATAGCACAGAAACACAAAAAATAACACAGAAACCATAAAAATATCACATAAACCAATACACATACATAAAAATAAAAACTTAAAACAGAAACGAAAAATGATACCAAACGTGCTCTAAGTCTAGTATTTTTTTATTCCTCTTATTAGTATTTTATGATTATTACTCATATTTGTTCTTAAGAGATGACAGGTTATTGTATCTATTATTTTATTATAGTTGATGATTTATTGACTTGTATTTGTGGTTTTTACTTCTCTATTTTAAAATAGTTTTTTATGTTAAAAATTTTAATGTCCCGTGCGATTGATTTTTTCAGATATTATTATGCATTTGTGATTAAATTATTTTAAAACTTGTTATACTCAATAATTTTAGACAAATTCTGAACGAATTATTCTTTAACACTTTATTGTAATAATTTTATTGTTGATAACACCAAAGTGGCCTCCATTTCTCAACTCTCTCTCGAAACACCTCTAAAAGTGGAGAAATCACTTGCTTCCCTACAGAAAAGCTAAGCTAGGTGGGCAGTAAAGCAGCTTAGGAGGAGGATTGACATCTCTGATTACCTGACTCCAAGTCCTCTTAGTGGGAATAGCAACAGGTTGATCAACCTGAAAGCTAGCTGAAGGAGACAAACCAGAAGAAGGAGAAGATTCTGCCCGAAGGTTAGACAAAGGCTATTGAGGGAGAGAAGGATCAGGCGGACCTGCTTCTGGGAGAGGAGGAAAGTTAAGAGGAAAACAAAGAAATTTTACTTGATACTTATTTGGCTATAATTTTGAAATTGAGAGGGATAGACACCTTAAAAGAGTTCTTCTCCAACAGAGTTAAGTTAGCAACAGTAAATTGAAAGGCATAGAGTAAAGGAAAACAAAAATGTAATTGCAACTATTATCTGATTAGAATTCTTATATTCGACGTTGATACATTTACAGAATACAGTGAAACAAAGATAACGATGATAAGGTGGAACTGACATAAAAATTTGATGGACCACTTATCACTAAGAGAAGTCAACGGAAAAAAAAAAACAATTTCTTGTAGTTGAGTGTTCATTGTCCTTGAAATAGCTATGGACACAAATGGATGTTTGAAATTTATAGCTACAGCTATGATCTTCCAGTTTTCCCTTATCTTAGCCGGTGGGTAATGAATTCAAGTAGTTTTCCGCATTATAGAAACAAAAGAAATTGAGGGTCATTGATATTGTAAGAAAAAAGGACAAAGAATACTGGGTAAGAAATAGATGAGATTTTGTAGATTCATCTATGGAGGTCCCCCACCTACACTCCAAATCCAACCAGCCAACATGTTTCAATGTTTTGTCTCGTAACAATTGATTGTTACCTCATTTAGTCTGTCCATATCTTGTGTTTTTGTCACGACTTTCTCATTTATATCACCTCCTTGTCCTCTCTACTTTTGTCTCGTTTCTCCACTAGATCTTCGGCACTTGGACCAACCAATAAATTCTCATAAAGTATAAAGAAAGAAATCACAAATAGAAAGTTTAAGTCAAAGAATTGGAGAATGAAGAAACAAAAAAACAA
The DNA here is from genome assembly GCA_028565735.1 of Pinacopodium congolense. Taxonomy (NCBI): domain Eukaryota; kingdom Viridiplantae; phylum Streptophyta; class Magnoliopsida; order Malpighiales; family Erythroxylaceae; genus Pinacopodium; species Pinacopodium congolense. The sequence continues at coordinate 2,667,822 of JAOXYD010000006.1, forward strand.
AAAACCAAGAGATTAAAACTAATCACTTTTCAAAGTTATTTTCTTTTATGGATATGGCTTGACTTGGTGGGTCAAATATATTAATCAATAATTAAAAATTCTTTCTCAAGTTTGTCCTTATTTAAATGAAATAAAAAACAACATACTTGTTTTTCAAATAATTAGAATTTCATAATTGTTTTTTAAAAAATTGAATATGACTAGATTAGTTATCTATACTAGAAGAGAGTTTCCATAGCTAAAATGGGAACTTAAAAATTGCTCCATGTGAATATATATATATATATGTGTGTGTGTGTACATAGGGTACTAAATATTTGTATGCGAAATGGTGAGAACTTGGACAGTTTGAAGGATCTATGCCCTTCATTCGTAGGACAGGGAGGCACCTCCATTCCTATCACTCAGAATGCTCCTTTATATTTCTATGTTTGGACCTTTGTGGAATGCTTCACATGACTACTCAGCTTCGTTCTTTGACCCTATACAACTGAATAAAACATCGATGATGGCCATTAATAAAAGCGAAACAACGAAGAGCCATATACTATGTAGACAAAATGCAGAGTCTTAAAATGGACAGCAAGGAGAAGGAAGAGCTAATTGAGTCAGTAATTCAATGGGCTAAGATTTCACGGCCCAACCGTTTAATTCATGGGCTTACTTTGTCTCTTTTTAGGCTCTATAAGTCGTAAATTTTTATTGTAATTTTTATATTTTTATATTAATTTTTATGTATTTAATGTATTATTTTTTTATTTTTATACTAATTTTTCTATTTTTGTACTTTAAAAAATTTAAATTTAAATTTAAATTTAAAATTATACAAATCATGAACTTAGAATATTTATATTTGGTGATATACATTTTCTTTTATAATAATGACTACAATTGAAAGAATGATGTAAGTTGAAAGTCCCTTTCTCTTGGAAATAATGGTGAGAAAGAAAACTTTGTTACCAGCTCGCTCATACATTGAATTTGTGATCGTTATCCTGATGAGGAGAAGGGTTAACTCACACTTGTCATCAGGAAAAGTAGTCTCAAAAGCTGATTGAGTAGGTATAAAATATAAATAATGTCCTGACACCAGGGTTTGGCTTATCAGGCACATTGCATATATGTTGGAATCTCAAAACATTTTCTAAATGTGTATACATGCATTCAATCAACAATTGTTTTTGGAAGTTATCTGCAGCTCCCATCGAAAGGTCACCTTGAAGCCAACTCCCAGGCCGCCTGTATTTGGCCTTTTTCCTTTTTTGTCTAGTTTCTTACTAAGACTAAAAATTTAATATAATTTTATATACAATTTAATTCATTTTAATAATACTGTTAAATAAAGATTAATATACATGCATATCATCATTAATATTATTTCCATAAAATAATCTTATTTAAAGCCAAATGAACTATTTATCTTACAATTAATGGGAAGTAATCAAATATATAATGAGGTGGAATGACACGTCTGAAAAAGTAGCAAAAGAGATCCGAGTTTCACGTGTGAAGGAGGTGGAGGAGAGGGACGTCATCAGCGTTTTGCCACATCGGCTTTCCCGTTAAAATAAAACCCCACCGCTTTGTCAGATCTTCACGTGGATTTCTCATGCATTCGCTATGATCCATCCATCGACCCCTTCATTGTTTCCAGGAGACAAACGGAATTCACTTCTCCTCATCATCGATCTCACTAGGTTTTCACGCATATGCCACCGATAATTATGAAAATTATTCAACCCCATTTGGCCATTTCCGTCGTCTCCCTCTGCAAGCTTGTTCCTAAGAATAATGGTTTTCCCTGTATTCATGGCCCCAGGTGTCGATAATTGACCCAGAAATTAAAGGAAGAAGCTCTTTTGTGTACTATGTATTATGAGTGACTGAACATAGGGCCTAGCTCACATATGACTTATCAAAGATCTCCCGAGCAATCAATAATTGAAACTTGTAAACTAAGGTTGGGAGTAATTTGTTTTGGTGGAAAAACAAAGCCTGTAACATGTTTTATCATTAAGCCTTTAAGCAGGTGAACTTTCTAGTTAGAGAAAGTTCGATTATTAGTAACACCAAAGCGTTGTTTACAGGGTCTAAAGATAGAAGATTAAGTTAAGAACACTAAATTCCTCTTTAAGTCCCCACAGGTTAATGATGATACTATTCACTAAAGGAGTCTTGCTGGCTGGCCTGTCTCGCTCTATCTCTCTCTCAGTAAGCTAAGCATCTCCGTAATGCTGAATATTTTGAGAAGGATGCTGATATGGTTTTCCCACAGGAAGGAAACTAGTGCCACTGGACATTGCCACTGGAAATCCAATCCCAGTCGGCCTGTTGATAGCTTGAGCTCTCTCAAGTGACTGCACCTGTGTCTTCAAGAACTTCACGTAGTGAATCGCCTCATCTAACATGGACGCTGTGTCCATTTTTGTCCCACCAGGAACAAGTCTTTGAAGAATCCTTATTCTCTCGCTTATTCTTTCTCTTCTGTGTCGTGCAGCTACGCTTTGAGGGTCCTTCGAAATCTTCACGTTTCTTCTCTTAGGCGGCTTCACGGATTCAGGGTCTATCTGTATTGGTTGCAAAGCGGCGATCCGAAATATCATTTCCCTCATTGCGGCCATTGAATTCTTCTTTTGTGATGGCGCAGAATAAGCGTCTGCCCCTGATAATTCATCGAGACCGCTCCATCTCTCACTGTTTGGACTCGATAAGAAAGCTGATGGCGATTGTTGTTGAGTTGGACTGCTATTATTAGCAAATGATATGCTAGAAGGAAGGTCTACATATGGAGGTGAGCCAACAAAATAAGGGTTGTTGAGAAAATGTTGCATACCATTAGCACCAATATTGTTGGTGCTTTTACTTGCACCAGGAAACTCAGATGAGGGTAAATCCACAACATCATCATAGCTGCCACCAGCAGCATAGAGCTCGGGAATCTTATCCATCATCATCATCATCTCCACTTGATCTTCTGGTGCAGACTTTAAATGGTCAATGTCCATCGCAAAGAATGTTTTCTTTTTCCTTGTTTTTCCCCCTTTTTGTGTGTTTTTGTGCCTGAGAGAAAAAAGTTAAGCTCGTGTAGGAAAAGGTGAGAAGTATTTATGGGAGCTGAAACTGAAACTGAAAGAGAGAACAGAGAAACAAAACTGAGAGACAGAGGGATGGGGAAGGGGCAGATAAAAGAGAAGAGATTGTTAGAGTATGAGTTTTATCAGAATTTGCAGAGGAAAGAAGTGCGAGTGGGGAGAAGAAAATAGAAGTACGAATATCATATAAAGGTGATATCGGGAACAGACTAGCATCACCCTGTGCCAAGGCTACATATATAATATTGTTGATAGATTTTTTTAATCTTTGTGGAATAATTCTTTGTACTTTTATTTATATAAAGTTGGTCAGCTGTGGTGGATTATTATTTCTTGTCTATTTACTTCATATCAATTCTCTTTCATTATTAAGGATTTTTTTAATTTTTAATTAATTTTTAATTTTTATACAGTATTAATATGTTAATTTTCTATTTTTTATAATTTTTTCAGTTTCTATATTTATAAAATAGAAATAAAAAACCTAAAACTAAAATTTTCCCAAACAAGCTCTTAATAACCTATAAAGCAGTAATGCTAGGATACCAAACTTTTTTTTTATCTAAATTATTCACGTCAATAATTTTAAACTTACCAATTTTGAGATAAAAGGTAGAATATATATTGATATTTTTCTTTAGAGTAGCATAAATATCAATAATGTATTTCATACAAAAATAATTTTAAGCATTAATTACTCCTAAAATTGTATTAATTAAAACTTAGAAGCTGATAACAATTGTGCAATTTTTCTTAACCACTATAAAGTCAAAATTGTCTGTTAGAGTTCAGTAAAGGATAAAAGTTATAGTTTACGAAAAAAAGCTATTAGGATTAGATGGGTATTATTTCAGCATGTGAAGATGTGGGGCATTATTGTAAGATATAATATGATCTATTAAATCTAAAAGTTAAGGATAAAATAAATGTTTTAAAGCAAACTGGACATAAGTTTTGTTATTTTAAATCATTTCGTATCACTTGATTAGAAATAAGTGCATGTAAAAATGATTGAAAAAAAAATTATATGTGTGGAATAATTGATGTAGTTGCTTCTTTATTGCTAATTCATTTACTTATAGCTCTTGATTATTAGAGATTATAAATTAGTTTAGATTAACTTTTCTTAACTCAAAATTAATATATTTAGTTTGGTTTCATTAGCTTCAAATTTGAATTTAGATATTCAATTCAAATTTAACTTCAAGATTTTTTAAAAAAATTGGTTTTCACCTAAAATATTTAGAGGATGTTTAATTGAGTTGTAAGTTGTGATTTTTTGTTGTAATTATTGTGTTTTTGTATTAATTATTGTGTTTTCTTTTTTTATTTTTGTGCTGTATTATTATGTTTTTATAAATTTTTGTATTTAGAAAAATAGCAAATTAAAATTAAAAATCAAAATCTAACTAAATAAGGTCTTAGAGAGTGGTGGCTCGACTTGGCCAATTGCTAATCCTAGTGATTATCCAATAAGACCAAAACACATTAATTATCCATAGCTTCATGACATGGATTTATCCTAACATTGTTATCCAAACAAGGAGAAAGAAGAAAGCAAACTTCTTTTATTTAATGTGAAACAGTTTGTTTGTAAGGGTAGAGATAAAAGAAGTTTACATTGTGATAGGTTGCTATAATATTTAGTTGGGTTGTGAGTTATGTTTTTTTACTGTAATTCTTGTATTTTTGTATTGGTTGTTTTGTTTTCTTTTTCGATTTTTTTGTTGTAATAATGTGTTTTCTTTTTCTGTGTTTTAAAAAATAGAAAACTAAAACTAAAAACTAAAAATTAAAGCTCATCTAAACAAGGATCATAAAACAAATTGCTTTCTCTGATCTTGATTAGGATAAATAAAAAGGAACAACGGTGCACGCTACTATCTCTTATTGATCATTGCCATTTAAATTGTGGGTCTCACTTTTAAGTTAAAATAGATTCTGCAAATAAGTTGATGAAGAAGAATTTGACTATATATCATTTAGAAAGAGCAACAACACACCAAAAAGCTTCTTTTGTTGCCAGAAATAGAAATTGGAAGGAGTTGAAAATGAGATATTTATTAGATCTTAAGATAATAGATTTGGTTCCACCAATCTAAGGGTTGAGATCCTCCCAACTCTTTCCAGGGAACTAGCATGAGTGCTTTTGATGGTGCATGAATGATTATGCGGATTACATTATATATACAATGCATTGCCGCTGAGTGGGTGTTTGTGTGTTGGTGGTCTTGGGACCTAATTCATCACACTTTACCTTAAAATTCACTTCCTTTCGAAAACCCTAAAGCCCCCACGCACATGACAAGTGTCAGAAATCTTTAATTGCGATAATTCCCCCTATTTGACGGTGAGGATTCAGTGCCGTTGGATACAACGTGGGGAGCAGACGTGGCAGTTGTCCAGTGCCGTGACATATTTGGATATAATATAATAATGTGGCATTATCATGATATGCTTTGCTTTCTTCCTACAGCCTAACATTAACCTACCCTTTTCTCCTTTCAATTGAAATTGGAACGCCTTTCGAGAAGGATCAGGTTCTGCTACAACTACAACCTGTTTCATGCCCTGGAAATTTGCCCCATTGCCATTTCAATTCACTAGAGTCGTCAGTCTGTGGTAATTAAGTTGTAAATTAATTAAGTGAGTTTAATCATTTCTTTCATGAGTTGTTTGATTTAATTTTTAATTATAATTTTTATATTTTTAATTATAATTTTTATAATTTTTATAATTTTTATTATATTAATGTATTATTTTTTTTCAATTCCTTTGTTATTTTTTTATTTTTATATTTAACAAAACTAAAAATTAAAACTGAAAACAAAATCAGTTCTAAACAGCCAAGCTAGATCTTCATTTCTCGGGGCTATATGTATTTTTTTATAAACTATTTATTTATATAGTTCATGCTTTTCTTCTTTTGTAATGTGAGAATTTGCATTCATTACTTTATAAGTATAAAATTAATAAATGTTTTATACATAATATTTTATAAATTAATAGTTTAAAAATAAGTAACAAATATAATTTAGATAATTGTAAGAATCAAACGAAGTTAAAGCTCAATTTTTGTTTGTCCCTTTAATTGTTCGTTTGAATATGAATACACCCTTGGCTAATATGTATGTATATAAACAATGTATATTATGTGCCACTAGTGGAATTGGTATACGTCCCATGTGCAATATTATCCCTTATGAGATCTTAGAAAACGAACCTGTAGAAAGATTGGGTATTGAAGACACACCAAAGAAAAAGATTACACTCACTATAGAGCTTCTAATTCAAATGATTATGCGTTAATTACATTCATTGACTTGGAAATATTAGGGTATGTTTGGTATACATTTTTTTAAAAGTTTTGATTTCTTGTTTTTTTAAATATAAAAACCGAAAAAATTAACACGGAAACCGAAAAAGACTACACATTAATACAGTATAAAAATAAAAAAAATACAAAAACTGAAAATATCACACAAAAATCAACATAAAAATATAAAAATTACAAATCAAAACCACAACTAATAACAATAACATACGTTCTTAGTTCCATATTCCTTGACTTTTTTAAAACATTATTTCCCTTTTCTTTACTGCTTTTAGAATTTTCTATTCACAACTTGGGGGAAACAAATTTACTGCTTCCTTGAATAATGGCACTGCTCTAGTTGGTTGTAGTGAGACTCATCAAGACAATGTTCCTTCAATATTTTGACCCCACTAGAGCACATAATGATATGATGCAGACGTTGATAAGGAGACATCTACTGGTCTTTGAAGAGTGTTCTTAACATTTAGGGCCAACGAAAACGACATTGTCGGTCCTCGTAATATATTTACGATAGTAATTCTGGGTCTTACGGTGATGATACTGTGCGCCATCCATGCACGTAAGATCTAGCTCATGGAAAGAAATGTGGATTTTATGTATTAATTCTTGTCCATAACTGCTGAACATCTGGAATCCGACGGATTAGGAATAAGAGTCATCTTTTTTAGTTAGTGTGTCTCAATGGATTTCATTAGTGGGTTTCCAAAGGTGGACAACATGGCATCAATCATGGTGGTGATTGACAGATTCTCCAAGTATGCGATCTTCATGCCAGCTCCTGTGACTTGTCCCTCGGATGTTGCGGCCGAGTTGTTCTACAAGAACGTGGTCAAGTATTTTGGAGTATCAGCGGATATTGTGAGCGACCGAGACACCAGATTTACGGGCTGGTTCTGGACGTCCCTTTTCAACATGATGGCGTGCGATTTGAAGTGTTTAACGGCAAATCACTCACAGATAGATGGCCAAACAGAAAGGATCAACGGTTTATTGAAGGAGTACATAAGGCATTATGTAAGTGCAAGTCAGCGTAACTGGTTAAGTTTACTTGATACTGCACAGTTTTGTTACAACTTACACAGATCTTCTGCGACGGAGAAAAGTCCTTTTGAAATCGTGTTGGGTTAACAACCTCTGACTCCTTTAGAGATTGCTCAACAAAGGGCAGGTGGCAAATGTCCTGCGACGCACAAGTTTGCAATAAAGAAGCAAGAGTTGTTGGACAAGGCAAGGGATAGCTTCGAAAAGCTTCTCGAAGGATGAAGAAGCAAGTGGATCTTAAGAGGAGACCGTTAGAGTTTGACGTGGGGGACAAGGTTTTATTGAAACTAACCCCGCAGATTTGGAAGAAGATCTCGAACAAGCAAGTACATCGGGGATTAGTGCTAAAGTACGATGGACTGTTTGAAGTGTTGTATAAAGTGGGGAACGTGGCATACAGGTTAAAGTTGCCCGAGCGATTAAAGGTACTCCCTACTTTTCATGTTAGTTTTCTCAAACCCTACTATGAGGATACGACAAATCCAAATAGAAGTTAGATGAAGCGAGCACCGCCGATTGTGAGAAAACAGTTCGGGGATTAAGTCGAGAAGATCCTAGATCATCGGATAATGGGTCAACACAAGAAGAATCGAAGGACCAAGTTCCTGATTCAGTGGAGAGGAAAACCTATCGTGGAGGCCACGTGGGAGAAAGACACAACCTTGTGGCAATTGGAGGATTAAATGAACGCCTACCTTTAGACTAATTCGACGAGGGCGTCGAATCCATCTGGTGGGGGTGGTTTATTAGACCCTTAAACTTCAAAGTAATTCTCAGCAACCTTTTCCACGCATTAGAGGAGAGGTTTGTTAGATAACACGCATGAGGAAGGCATGCAACTACACTAAGGCAAACGTGGGCAAGTGGGATCAAACTTGGTGCGAATTTTGGTAGAGTCTCGGACCTTGCAGGGATTGACTTATCCACACACTCGGATGAATAGACCACGACTAACGGACTTGGCGTGGATAAGCATTAGATCGAGCCAATGTGCTATGCGGGCTTCGGAGAGATCACACAGCATCATTTACGGATAGAGATCGTAGGAGAGCTTGGATGATGTGGCGACAGATAAAGTTACAGTGGGACTGAACATCTGAAGATAGAGATCTTCTAGGATAGGATACAACGTCCTAGTTAAATGTAAACCCTTATCGAGTTGTATTCGGTTGTAATTCTATCTTATCAGTTAGAGTTCTATTCAGATGGGGGTGTCATCTAATTGGTCACGTGATGTAATCCTGATAGCGGTAGAACTTGGAATATCTTTAATTTGAAAATTAATTAGATGAGAACTTGGAACGTAGATTTTTTTAGCAATTTGGTTATGTTCAGTTAGATATATTGAATTAAAAAATTATAACTCTAATGGATATTTTCACTTTCATTATTTTCCTTTTTTAAAAGAGATGATGAACATTTAGAAAGGTATTTGTGTTATGCAATTTTCTTTCTTTATGACATATTATTGGAAGTCCATCAAAATCAGAAAATAAGTCCAAATAGGTTAATTATAATTTGTTTTTTTATGACTTTGCAAGCAAATTTTGATATGGATGTGCTTGGTATGTGATTTATGCATCATTGGGTCATCAAAAGTTCAAATAAAATTGAGTTCATGTTTTTCAAAAATTAAATGGCTATCCAAAACAACACCATTGTGTTAATCCAAAACAACACTGTTGTGTTATGGTCTAAGTGTTGTCCTATGTCTTGAGAAAATCAATAAATAAATGACCCTGATAAATGGAGATACCTAAAAACTGTCGTTTTGCTCTCAATGAAAGACAGAAGAAGAAGATGCCTTGATAATGGTATCATTTAACCCTAAGACAAGTGTCATTTTACTATACTAGAAAAATGTGTCTATTGTTTAAATTAGTTATAAAAGACGTTATTGTACTTTATGTTTAGGTTTAAGGTTTTATTTATGTTTTGTGCTCTTCTTTTAACATTAGCAAATTATTCCAATTGTTCTCATCTTTTAACATTAGGACATTATTCCAAAGTTATCAAATTTTAGTCTTCTTGATTTTCTCTCAAAGATTTTGGATTGCTTTTGATATATCCTACTTTATGTTATGTCAAGCGATATTGAAGCAAGAATGTCAATTGGTGATAAACACAATGGTTTTTGTGACATAATAAGAAAGTTGAGACTACCAGTGAAAAAGCATCTTAACCTTTACATGTTAAGATAGATTAAGGAAGAAGTTGATAAGATAGATTTAATAGAGCAATGTAAGATACCTTTCTCGATTAGCATGTACTAAGATGAAGTTTACTTCAATATGGTTGATATAAATGTTTGCCACTTATTTTTTAGAAGAATTAAATAGAAGGAAATGTTTTATTATCTATCTGTCGGAATTTTGAAGCACAAATTAAAGAGACAAGGTAGGTTCATACTTTAGTGGTTAAATAAGTATTAGTTAATAAGTCTAGATTGTAAGTAGAAGAGCACCTAGAGTCCATATGACATCTATTGTATGGGTTCAAAGATTTGATGTTTGAGGATATTGTCGATGGGTTACCACCCATGAGAAACATACAGTACCACATTAATCTTATTGTAGGAGAAAATCTATCTAATTTACCTTATTATAGGATGCACCAATATGAGAGTGAGATCTTGAAGGAGAAGGTGGAAGAACCATTGTGAAAAGGACTTATACAAGAGAGTATGAATCCTTGTGCAATTTGAGCATTATTAACTTTAAAAAAGGATGGGAGTTAGAGGATATGTATTGATAACAAAGCCATTAATAAAATTACTATAGGATAGAAATTCTCAATTCCAAGACTGAATGACATGCTAAATAGATTGCACAATGCCAAGTGGTTCTTGAATATTGATTTGAAGAATTGGTACCATCAAATTTAGATTAGGTTTAGAGATGATTGGAAGACTATATTTAAGAAGAAAGAGGGGTTATATCGGTGATTAATGCCATTCGACTTGTCAAATGCTCCCAATACCTTTATGAGATTGATGAACTAGGTAATAAAGCACTTTACTAGCAAGTTTATAGTGGTAAATTTTGATGATATTTTGGTTTATAATCATTTTAAGAAGGAGTAGATGCATTTGAGATAGTTGTTGACAATTTTACTAGATAACAGTTATATGTCAATCCTAAGAAGTGTAATTTCATGACAAAAAAGAACATTATCTTAGGATATGTGATGTTTAATGAAAGCTTACAAGTAGATAAATAAAAAATAAAGGCAATTAGAAATTAGCCAACACTAACTAACGTAGGGAAACTGTATAGTTTCCATTTGCTAGTGGCTTTTTATTGAATATTTATCAAGAAATTTAGTACTATTGTAGTACTTATGACAATCTATTTGAAGAAGAGGAAGTTTTAATAGGAAGAAGAGGCAAAAAAAATTTTTTGCCATATTGAAGGAGAATTTATATATTGTGTCAGTTTTTACATTACCTAATTTTAATAAGTTATTTGAGGTTGGTTATAATGCTAGTTAGGTGAGAATAGAAGCTTTTCTTTCTTAAAAGAAAAGATCGATGGCATAATTTAGTGAGAAACTTGGTGAAGCTGAGAAGAGATAGAGTACTTATGACAATGATTTTTATTTTATGGTGAATGCTCTTAAGAATTGGAAACGCCACTCAATTAAAAAGGAGTTTATACTTTATTCGGATCATGAGCCATTAAAATATTTTAGTCAAAATAAGACCAGTAGTGACATGCATGCGAGATAGAGTCAATTACTATAGAAATTCCCATTTAAGCTAAAGTACAAGTTAAGAATCCAAGACCATGTAATTGATGTTTTAAGTAGTAGAGCATCCTTACCACTCACCTTGAGCAGTGAGATTGTGGGATTTAAGTAGTTAAAGGTAGATTATAAGCATGGTAAAAACTTTGCAGAGATATAGGGTAAGATTTAAAGTAATCAACCTGTATATGGATTTTACGTAAATGATGGACATTTAATGCTTTAGAACTAATTATGTGTCCTAAAACTTCCTTAGAAGAGAAAGTGATTTGAGATTTACATGGTAGAGGTCTAGCAAGCTATCTGGGATAAGACAAGAAACTTACAACAATAAAGGAGCAGTTATATTAACCTTAGTTGAGGAGAGATGTCTATCGATTTGTTGAGAAGTACTTGTCTATTAGATGACAAAGGGGTAGTCTAAAAACATGAGTTTATACATGCCTTAGAGAACATTTGAGAAGATCTTTTTATGAATTTTTTATTAGGACTACCTAGGATAGAACAAAGAGCAAATTCAGTTTTTATGATGGCTAACGAACTCTTCAAGTAGCTCACTTTGTTCTTTTTAGGAGAACTTTCGATGCATTATGCATTACCAACCAAGCTGTTCTTTATGGAAGTTATTCACTTGCATGTGATACTAAAAACAGTTAATTTTGATCGTGACAATAATTTTCTTAACTAATATTGGCATAACTTGTGGAAGTTATTTGATTCTTTCTTGAATTTTAGTGGTACAGCCCACCTAAAAACTGATGGGAAAATTGAAGCGGTCAATAAGAAATTAGGGGATCTTACTTTATCATAAGCAGAGTTCATATATAATAATGTATCCACAGTGCTATTACCATATTATCTATACTAAACCACCTAAACAAACACTTGTGATTTAATCAAGTTACCTAAGCATGATAGGTTTAGTATTCCAGCTAAACATATAATTGAGTAGGCGGCTGAGGTATATAAAGATATGAAACAAAAACTCGAGATGATAACTCAGTGACATAAACAAGCTGCAGAAAAATGTAGGAGATTGAAAATTTTTGATATTGGTGATTAGATTATGGCGTTTCTACACAAAGAGAGGTTTTTAGTAGGGATACACAACAAGTTATAAAAGAAGAGGTATGCTCCATATATAGTATTAAACAAGATTAATAATAATGCTTATGATGTTGACCTTCCAGGGAGTATAGGAATTACCAAAACATTCAATGCAATGGATATGTTATTTTTTCATGATTAAGAAATTCCTTTCTATCTTGAACTTTATTCAAAGTTAAGGTTAAGCCTTTTTAAGTGGAAGAGATTGATGTGGATGATTTTTTTATGCAATTTATAAATAATTTAAATTGTCAAAAGTATAAGAAAAATTGAGTTTACATTTTCCAAAAGCTAAATGACTACTTAAAATGGCGCCATTGCATTATAATTCAAGCACGTTTTACATTTGGAGAAAATCAATAGGTAAATGGTTCCTATAAATGATGTTGTTTATCTATATAAGAATTGCCAAATACTCATAATGGAAGATAGAAGGATAACAAGCCTTGATAATGGTGTCGTTTAACCATGAGATAAGCACTATTTTACTATAAGGGAAAACATGTTTATTATTTAATTTGTTTGTAGAAGATGTTTTGTCCTTTGTGGTTAGGTTTATTGTTTCATATTATATTTGTAGTCATTTTTTAATATTAGAACATTATTCCAAATTTATCAAATTTAAGTTTCTTAATTTTATCTCAAAATTTTTCGATTGCCTTTTGTCTATCACACGATACACCGCATCAAATTTTATGTCAATTTGTACGTAATGTGTTTTGAGTAAAAATTGATTCAAATAAAAGAGAGAATAAGAAGGAAAACCTAATGAGAGGAAAATTTCCATTATGTTACTTAATTTTCAGTTCATTATATAACAACTATATATATATATAATTAGATAGTCACTTAGATCATAAACTGTCTAGTTTGTTATAATCAATTTTTTCTTAAATGGCGTGTAAATAAGAGGAAGAATCCAGTTTAAATGATGACAGACTAACTCTATTTTAAACTTTTTCTTTATTTGTTATGTTTTCCTGCGAAGGCTGTTGCTCTCTATTTATAAGAATCCCTTTACTTTTAAAATCCTTGTCTATTAGATTAAAATTTGGGCACCCCTTCTTCAACTCAAACAAATATGCCCATGTCGCATTGTTTGGAGTCCTATCTAACCACTGAACTAATAGCTAAGTCATTGCCTTATTGTATCTTTTAACATTCTCTTACTTTAAATGGCTAAAGGAGTATGCTCAATTACCACTAAATTTTCTAGCAAGTTAGTAGGCTATAGAACTTACTGATCATTGAATTTCTTAAGCTGTGATACGTGAAAGGTTGGATATATAGAGGAGTTGGTAGGTAGAAGTAGTTTATAAGCCACCTAACCTATTCTCTCAATTACTTTATATGGCCTATAATATAATGGATATAGTTTTGATTGAATCACCTTTATTACAAGTGTTGCTAGTAGGGTTATAGTCTGAGTAACATCTAGTCTCATACCTTAAACTCACGATTTGATCTCCTTTGATTAGCTTGAGGTTTCGTCCTACATTGAGCTCTTTTTATATGAAACTTAGTAATTACAGAAGTTGTCTCCCTTTCTCTTAAAGCTTGATTAACCACTAGCACCTTCAAATCTCTAACTAGATATGACACGTGTATAGGTAGCAGGTACCCATACAAAACCTTGAATGGAGTTGAGATGATGGTCTTGTGATAATACCATTATTTTACTAAAGAAATCCATTTTACCCATTTATGAGGAGCCTTACTACAAAAGCTTCTCAAATAGGTTTCAAGCATTTTGTTGATAGCTTTTTGTTGACCATTTAAATATGGATGATAGGTTGTAGATAGCTTCAAGTTAACCCCTTGTGGTTTAAACATATCCTTCTAAAATTTGATAAGTAACAGAGGGTCTATATCACTTATCATGGCCTTTGGCATACCATGTAATTTGAAAATGTGCCAAATGAATATCTAGGTGCCTCTGAAGCTAAATAGGGATGTATCATAGCACAAAATATGCATACTTAGTAAAGCTATGAATTGCCACCAAAATGACTGAATTTCCCCTTAACAGGGGCAATCATTTAATGAATTTGAGGCTTATCTCCTTTCAATAGCCATTAGGTATAAGCAAGGCAGCAAGAGCCCCGATAAACTAAATTATCATGTTTGTTGATCTATTTGAGCTTCATTATGCCTTATGGAAATTAGTATGGGAATCAATTTGGAGTTAAACCTACTACAAACCTACTTTTCCATCTTAACAATTCCTTCCTCCATTTATAATCTGTTGATCATAATGTCCACTCTTTGAGTTTCTTAATGAGACCTTAGTTAGAAGGATCCTGGTCTAAGCTCTTCTTGATTTCCTCCATTAAATCATTAGGCACTTATAAAATTGAGATAGTGCATAACTCAATATTGGTGGGTCTAGATAGGCATTAGCTGTTGCATTCTCCTTGCAACTTCTGTAGTGCACCTTAAAATCGTATTAAAATAGTTTTGGAAACCAAGTTTGTTGGGACAAAGTAGTAATTCTTTTTTTTAACAAATATTGAAGACTCTTATAACCTGTTTGTATAATGAAGGTTTTTCCATTGAGATAGTTATGTTAATGTTTAATGGCTCTAATCCCTATTAGGAACTCTTTCTTATATGTAGATGGATCCCAATGATTATTAGCTAAAACTTTACTCAGGAAGGCTATTAGGTGCTTATTCTACTATAGAGTCACCTTATGCCCTTGCCACAAGGTCAGCTTCAATTATAAAAGATTTAGAGACATCAGGCAGAGCCAATATAGGTAGACCATTTCTAATAAAATCTCAAAGGATCCTTAAGTCAATTTGACACATTTTGAGCATAGGTACTACTTAGATTCATATGCTAGTCTTAAAGCGACTGGATCTTATAGGTAAAATTAGATGCCTCTTTTTAATTATTGCTAAGAAGCCTAACTTCAGGACTATATAATTTTCAAGCTTCTAACTTTATCATCTTTATCCATCATAAGGTAAACCATCACTCTAAATTTATCCCAAGAAATGGAAAGATTTACAAATGTCTCTACTAATGATTTAATGTTATTATCTATACTGTTTGCTAGCTTCAGCTCTAGATTAGTTGATAGCGGACTCGTGTATTTTTTTTTTATAGAGAACATATATGAAATAAGCCAGTACTACACTTGCATTGCAAATATTTTATCTTAACTAAGGCGTCTTTTAAAGTTGAAGATCATCAAATCCATGCCATTTCAACTTTAAAATAATGCTTAGGTGACATTATTAAAGTGGTTATAAGGCTTAGAAAAATGAAGTACTAACTAAGAAAGTTGCAAAAAGCTTTTGAAAATGGCATAGAAAAACTAGATAGCATACACATTATTGTCAAATACATATACTTCATTTGTGAAATGAAATGATGTTTTAAATGTAAGAAACTCATAAAGGAAAATAATTTAAAAGAGTGGCAATTGTAATTGGGTAAAGTTGAGAATTCATTCATCTTATTTAGAAGATGGAAGCCGTTTTTAATCAGATGAGATTCATGACATCTTAAATCTATTAAGGTCTAAAATGTGTTCATTTCAAAATTTTCCAATTTAAGAAAATGTCGATAGTTTGGTAGCTAAACTTAGGTGATGGGCTAGAATTTTAAGGTGGACCAAAGTTGTAGCTAAGGACAAATCAAGATTAGGTAATGTTTAAAAAGCAAAAGTCTTAATAAAATTTCCATGAATAAATTTCAAAGAGCATTTAAAAGTGGAATCATTTTGTTATCATCCCTTGAGGAAGTTCAATGGATTTGCTATAATTGAACTATATAATACATATATCAATTGAGGGATGTATGAAAATTTATAGAGGAAAATAATTTGAAAGAGTGACAATTGTAGTTAGGTTAAGTTAAGAAATCAAGTTTATTCATTTTATTCAAAAGGTGGAATTCATTCTCAATCAGTTGAGATTCATGACATCTTAAAACTTTTATGATTTAAAACATATCAATGTCAGTGTCTTATAGTTTAAGAAAATGTCGGTAGTTTAGAAACTAAACATAAGTGATAAGTTAGAATTTTAAGGTGGACAAAAGTTAAAGCTTAGGCCAAATCATGAAATGATGTTCCTTGAGGGAAAAAAATATTGATAAATTTGTTATGATTAAATTTTAGGCAATAGTCAAGAGTAAGATCATTTTTTTGTCATCACTTGAGGCAGTTGAATAGATTTGCCATAACTGAACTATAAAATACATATATCAGCTAAGGAATGGGATAATTTATGACAATATCTCAAAGGATTCTTAAGTCACTTCACTATATTTTGAGCATGGATATTAATTAGATTCATATGCTGGTATTAGAGCGATTGGATATTATAGGTGAAAGGATGGCCCTTTCCTAATACCTGCTAAAAATTCAAACTTCAGGGCTATGTAAATGCTAATAATCTAACTTTAGCCTCTTCATATGCTAAAGGGCAATCAACCACTTTCAAGTTGTTCTTAGAAATAGAAAGATCTTAAAATGTCTCTCCTAATGAGATAATGCTATTTCCTATTCCATTTACCTACACTAACTTTAGATTCATTAATAAAGAACTTGAGTATTTTTATTCTATGGGGACTGTATATAGAATAAAGCCAAAGGAAAAACACTACATCTATGTTATAAATATGTTCTCATGAATAGGATGCATATCAAAAGATGAAAACTTTATTAAATCCACGCCATTTTAACTTGAAACTAATGCTTAGGTGGTATTATTAAATGGTTATAAGACTTACAAAAATGAAGTAATAGTTGAGAAGTAGCAAACCAACTTTTAAAAATGGCACATCAAAATTTTGTGGCCTATGAATTATTGCTAAATATATATGCTTCATCTGGGAGATGGAAGGATGTTTTGAATATAAGGAAAAATTTAAAGGAAAACAATTTAAAAGAATAGTAGTTGTAGTTAGGTTAAGTTAAGAAATTAAATTCATTCATTTTATATAGAAGATGGAAGTCTTTCTTAATCTACTGAGATTCCTGACATCTTAGAGCTTTTATGGTCTAAATGTGTCCATTTCAATGTTTTACAGTTTAAGAAAATATTAGTAGTTTAGCAGTTAAATTTAGGTGATAAGCTAGAATTTTAAGGTACACAAAGTTATCGCTTAGGGCAAATCATGAAATATTGTTCCTAAAGGACAAAAATCTTGATAAATTTTTTGTGATTAAATTTCATACAGCTGTCAAGATTTGGATCATTTTGCTTCCATCGCTTGAGAAAATTGAATGGATTTGCCATTATTGAACTAATGAATACAAATATAAACTGAGGAATAGGACCATTTCTGACAATATCTTAAAGGATTCTCAAGTTAGTTTAGGACATTTTAAGTATGGATATTGCTTAGATTCATATATTGATCCTAGAGCAACTGGATCTTATGGGTGAACTTAGATGTCCCTTTTTAGATATGTGCTAAAAAGCTAAACTTCAAAGTTATGCAGTTTTCAAGAATCTAACTTTAGTCTCTTCATACACCACAATGTAAACCATCACTCTCAGGTTTATCTAAGACATGGAAAGATCTTCAAATGTCTCTTAATGAGCTAATGTTATTATCTATTCTATGTGCCTGTCTTCACTCTAAATTAGTTGATAAATGACTCACTTATTTTTATTATAAGGAGACCGTATATAGAATAAAGGTAAAGGGAACCTGTGTTATAGATATGCTATCTTAAGTAAGATGCCTTTCTTAAGTGGAAGACTTTATCAAATCCATTCCATTTCAACCTAAAACTAATGCTTGGGTGGCATTATTAAGTGGTTTTATGACTAACGAAAATAAAGCACTAGTTGAGAAAGTAGCAAACAAGCTTTCAAAAATGACATAGAAAATCTGTGTAGCATGCGTATAGTTGTCAAATATATATAATTCATTTGAGATATGGAAGGATGATTTAAATGTAAGAAAACTTATGAAGGAAAAGAATTTGAAATAGTGGTAGTTATAGTTCAGTTGAATTAAGAGACCAAGTTCATACATTTTATTTAAAAGATGGAAGTTATCTTTAGTCAGCTAAAATTCATGACATATTAATGGTATGTTTGTTTCACAAGAATAGCCATTCTATTACCCATTTATTCCTAAGAAATAAGAATTCTTTATTTGGTTAACAAAAAGCTTATGGAATAACTATTCCTAGTAATAACTATTCCTTAGTTTTTAGGAATAGGTATTCCTTACCCCCAGTTGTCTTTAACTATTCAAAAAATACCTATTCCGTTGTTTTTTTTTTC
>JAOXYD010000006.1:2717534-2730960 GCA_028565735.1 Pinacopodium congolense
AGAAAAAAACAAGTAAAGGAAAGAAATTAAACAATTAAAGGGGAAAAAAACATTGGGTTGCCTCCCAATTAGCGCCTTTCTTTATTGTCTTTGGCTAGACATAGCTTTTATGCTTCAAATTGATTCATAAACGGGTTGAGCCAAATGAATCCCCTATACAAAAGAGACATTGAGATTGTCAATGAAATGTTTAAGTCTATGACCATTTACCTTAAATATTTTGCTAGTCTCTAAACTTTCAATCTAAATAACACCAAAAATATTTTTGACAATATATGGCCCAGTTCAAACTTACCAACCATGAGTTTTAATCGTGAATTATATTTGATGTAGGAATTTGCCATGTAGGTATTTGGTCCTCTCTTTGTAAATCCGAGTATTATCATATGCTTCCAACCGTATTTTTTCCAACTCTTAAAGTTGTAACTTTCGCTCCTCTCCCACTGCCTAAGCCTCGAAGTTGCATTGCTTAACTGCCCAAAAAGCATGGTGTTCAATTTCAATAGGTAAATGACACTTCTTACTAAAAACCAACCAATATGGTGACATTCCAAGTGGTGTTTTATAAGCAGTCTGATAGGCTCACAATGCATCGTCTAAATTCGAGCTCCTATCTTTGTGGTTGGGATTAACTGTTTTCTCTAAGATACTTTTTATTTCCCGGTTAGAGACTTCAGCTTGTCCATTTTTCTGTGGGTGATAGGTGGTTGTTACATGGTGATGGACTCCATAACTGCGCATCAAAGCTTCCACCGTGTGATTACAAAAATGTGTACCTTAATCACTGATGATTGCTCTAGGTACCCCAAATCTACTAAAGATGTGAGATTTAAGAAATCCTACAACAACTTTAGAATCATTAGTGTGGGTAGCCTTGGCTTTTACCCACTTCAAGGCATAATCAATAGCAAGCAAAATATAAAAAAAAAACCAAAAGAGCTAGGAAAAGCCCCCATAAAATTCATTCCCCACACATCAAATACTTCATAGGCTAAAATAGGAGTTTGAGGCATTTTATCCTTTACAGAAATCTTTCCAACTTTTTGACATTTTTCACAACCCTTGTAAAACAAGTATGCATCTTAAAGAGAGTCTTCCAATAAAATCCACTATCTAGAATTTTGCTAGTTGTTCTTTTTAGACCAAAGTGTCCACCACATGCATACTCATGACAAAAATTAAAAATGGAATGAATTTCATCGTCAGGCACACACCTACAAATAATCTGATTTGAACCTATTATCCATAATAAGTATGGTTCATCCCATATATAATACTTAGAGTCACTTTTGATCTTATTTTTCTGAAAATTGTTCAAATCATATGGAAGCAGACCAGTGACTAGGAAATTCACTATATTAGCAAACCATGGTTCCTTACCTTGTTTATCTTGAATAAACCACAATTGCTCCTCCGGGAAGGACTCTGAAATTGGTAAGGGATCTTCTTCACACACTAATCTGCTTAGATGATCAGCCACAGAGTTATCAACTCCCTTACGAACTTTGATCTCTCAGTCAAATTCTTGTAACAAATGACCCATCGTATTAGCCTAGGCTTCGACTCTTTCTTTTCCATCAGGTATTTGAGAGCTTCATGATCAGAATAAACCATAATTTTAGATCCTAATAAATAAGACCTAAATTTCTCAAAAGCAAATAAAATAGCTAAAAGCTTATTTTCGGTAGTTGTATAGCTGCATTTTGCGGGATTTTAATATTCTTGATGCGTAGTAGATAACATGGCTATTTCTCCCAAATTTTTTCCTAAGTATAGCCTTTATAGCATAATGACTCACGTCATAAATGGTAATTCCCAATTCGGAGGTTGAATGATTGGAGCAAATGTGAGCAATGCCTTCAATGTCTTAAAGGTACTTTGACAATCTTTACTAAATGCAAAAATCACATCATTTTGCATCAATATTGACAATGGTTGAGCAATCTTAGAAAAATATTTTATGAATATTCGATAGAAACCTGCATTACCAAGAACATTACGAATCTCCCTAACATTAGTAGGATATGGTAAATTTGTAATTAAATCAACCTTGGCCTTATCTACCTCAATACCCCTTGCTGAAACTACATACCCAACACTCTTCCTTCTTTAATCATAAAATGATCTAATTAAGAATAAGGTTGGTGTCAATGCAACGTTGAAAAACTTAGACAAGTTATCAAAACAATGATTGAAAGAATCTCCATAAACAGTAAAGTTATCCATAAAAAATTCAATATAACTTTCAATCAAGTCAGAGAAAAGACTCATCGTGCATCTTTGAAAATTTCCAGGAGCATTGCATAATCCAAATAGCATACGCCTATATGCAAAAGTACCAAATGGACAAGTAAAGGTTGTTTTTTTCTTGATCTTCTGGAGCTAAAACCATTTAATAATAACCAAAATATCCATCCAAGAAATAGAAAAATAGTTTACCTGCCAATTTTTCAAGCATTTGATTAATGAAAGGGAGTGGGAAATGATCATTCCTTGTGGCGGCATTTAACTTGTGAAAATCAATATACATCTGCCATCCAGTTTGTAATCTCATAGGCCCCAATTCATTACCTTCAATTTTAACCAATGTAAGGCTAGATTTTTTTGGGAACCATATGCATTGGACTTGCCCTTTGACTATTAGAAATAGGGAAGATAATCCCTAGGTCTAATAATTTTAAAATTTCTTTCATCACCACATCTTTCATTACTAGATTCAACTTGCGTTGAGGGTCTCTCACAAGTTTAGAGTCAGGTTTGAGGAGGATGCGATGCATACATACTGAAGGTTTAGTCCCTTTTATGTCTACCAAAGTCCAACTAATGGCTTGTTTATAGTCTTTCAGCATTCGTATCAAATTCTCCTCTTGCACCATGGTCAAATAATTGGCAATGATGACTGATAGCATCTCACCTTCTCCCAAATGCACGTAGTTAATGGTCAAATTATTGGCAATGTGTAGGTAATGGTCTCAACTCGAGCTTAGGAGCCTATTTAATAGAAGGAAGAATTATTTTAGAAATAGTGGGTAATATAACTATTCATTGACCTGTATTTTATCTATGGTATGGATGAAAGTGTCACAATAACGTCTTTGAGCACAATCTCACTTTCCAATTTAGTCAGATTGTTCCTTAAAATAACCTCCAACTTATCATACATCAAATCACTTTCAAAATGCTCTCGTACAATAGCATCAATCATTCTAATATGAAAAACAGAATCATGGTGATCTAGGTGTTTCATGGCATCTGGTATATTAAACGTGACAACACACCATCAAATTTAAAAGTTAAAATACCCAAATCAACATCAATCTTAGTTTTTACTGTTTCATGAATGATCTTCCTAGAAGAATAATAGAAGCATAAGGAAATACATCATCACCCATATCGACAATGTAGAAATTAGCAGGAAAAATAAATTCATCTGCTTTAACTAAAATATCTTCAATCATGACTTCAGGATAAATAATGGATCTATCAGCTAGATGAATTACTACATTTGTTGCCTTTATTGGTCCTAAATTCAAAAAGCTATAAACTGACAATAATAAATGATATAGAAAACATTTATGGATCTCCACACTTTGGAGGCACTTTCGTTTGCATGATAGCTGACACATTTTGACCAACTATAATTTTTCCCTCAATCTCATGCTTTGTCTTTTTAAACCACATGTCCTTAAGAAATCTTGGATACCTTGGTATTTGATCAATTGCATCCAATAGAGGGATGTTGATTTCAATTTTGCGAAAGGTCTCCAAAATTCCCTTTTCCTTATCTTCTTTCTTTAGTTTTACCAACCTGTCAGGAAAAGGTGGGGGAATCACAATTTTAGGTTTGTGTTAATCGACCCATTACTTATTTCCTTTGTTAATTCATTTAAGGGGGTATTGTTCTCTTCAGCTTGTGGCTCTTTAGTTGCTTGCTCCTTAGGTATATAATATTGTACCTCTTTTCTACTTCAAAGTGTTATAGAACAAGTGTTTTCCCTTAGATTAGTTTCTATTTGGGCAGGGAGCTTGCCCTTTTTATCTTCCATTTTGCTCATGGTTGTGGCTAATTGGGACACTTGGTGTTCTAAAGACATACCTAGTTTAGAATATTATGATGCTTGAGGTGGTGGAATTTATGGTCTTATTGGAGGTGGATATGATTAAAATCCTAGTGGTTTATTGCCATAAAATCCTAATGGTCTTATTGTGCATTAGCTGTCATGCTAGAAATCAAACTCCTTGCTTCATCTATGGTTTTGTTCACCAATGCTCCTCCACTCATGGCATCAATCATATTTCGATCCATTGAT
The DNA here is from genome assembly GCA_028565735.1 of Pinacopodium congolense. Lineage (NCBI taxonomy): Eukaryota > Viridiplantae > Streptophyta > Magnoliopsida > Malpighiales > Erythroxylaceae > Pinacopodium > Pinacopodium congolense. Next base: position 2,721,845 of record JAOXYD010000006.1, read on the forward strand.
AACAAACCTTCACAAAAGTACTAGATACTGAGGACAACTTGTGCATAGCTTGTTTGAATCTCTCCCAATACTCATATAGTGTCTTTCCATTGAATTTTCAGATTCCACAAATGTCTTTTTTGATATTTTCAGCTTGGGAAGCAAGGAAGAATTTCTCTAGGAATTGCTTTTTCAGTTCATTCCATGTAGTTATGGACCCTAACGATAAATAATAAAGCCAATCCTTGGCCTTGTCGGCCAATAAAATTAAAAAAACTCTAAGGTTGATCTATTCTTCAGTAACTCCCTGTGGCTTCATAGATGAGCAAACCATATGGAATTCCTTCAAATGCTTGTGGGGATCTTCACCTACAAGTCCACGGAAAGTAGGCAATAATTGTATCAAACTAGATTTAAGCTCAAAAGGTGCATTAATATTAGGGAATTCAAAGCATAAAGGTTGTTGGTTGACATTGGGAGTTTCCAACTCCCTTAATATTTGTTATTATGGTTGTTCACCCATTGGCCTTTGCTTAGTGATTGGCTCTTTAACAATCATCTCTTCAATCTCTTGTTCTTCAAGCTCACAATCTAATTCTTTAGAATAAGACGTTGAAGCACGTAAATGATCTTCTTATTTTTTTTCGCTTTTCTGTTAGCCTTAGCTATTTTCTTGACTTTTGGATAAAAAATCAGTTCAATTGTATAGGAAGAGAGGGGCATCAACTAGAACAAAATAAATAAAATAAAATAAATCCTTAACACCACTCCCCGACAATAGAGCCAAAATTTGGTGAGTGTCAAATCAACCAAAAATAATTAACCTACTCAGAATATTAACATAGCACAGTGGAGTAAGGTCTTCTCCTCAGGGAATGATGGTTTTTTATTTTAAAAAATTAAGTTAAAAACATGGGCGATTTTGTTAAAACGCAATATTAAAAACAACAAAAATAAATCGATTTGAAATTCAATAAAACATATTTCTAGTTAAAGGAATTTATTTCCACCTCGATTCATATAATTGATCATTGATGAAACAGTAATTCAAAAAATTCATGAATAAATTGGTTCTAGTTATTAAGAACATATTTATAATAACCAATCATTCCTTACTTTATATTGTAATGACGAACAAATTGAATAATTACTCCCTAATCTAAAAACAATCATAGAAGCATCTTGTAGGATTTAACATTTCGAAAGTCTTAAAATATAAAAAGACCCAATTCTATCCAACAAATTTAACAGATGGCTTATTGCAATCAGATTAATTAATTCAATGATATAATAAATTTCTTAACGAGAAAATAAAATTATGTCGATTGTCATTTATTAAAATCAACAAACAATTACGGATTTATCATTTTAATTGGCAATAGATTGTTCTAGGATTATCAAACATATGCATCTATTCAATAAAACCTAAAAATATCATGAAAAAACTAAATTTAGGAAATAATTAAATATCCATGCACAATTGAATTCAATAAATCCAATTTGATCTCACAATTTATGTAGAATCAAGGTTTCAATATAACCCTTTAAGTAGAATAATGAAATTAACTACAAACCATCAAAAAGAAAGAGGAAATAAATGTTATCTTACTTTAAAGGAAACTTCATGTTAGAAAGCTCCTCATAAAAGATATGCACTCTAAGTTTAGCCCACCTAAGGAAAAAGATCCAAGTCGTCCTTGGTATGAGTGGTGTCCAGTGGAGGCCCGTCCCTACCAATCTTGGAATGGGGTCTTCTCCTGTCCAAAGGGTTGCTACCGAAATATCCAAGTGGATGCTGGAAGCTTTGTGGTGCTGTCAACTTGGGTGAGTCCAGCCTCCTGACTCCCCCTACAATTGGCTAGCCGTCAACTCTCAAAATGGAAAGAGCTCCTTCTCAATCCAAGTGTGTAACCGTATATGTTGTTTAAAAAGGGGGAACTTGCAGTTAATTCTTCTCCTAATGGTAAGCTCCCCTCTCTTCTATTTTGTTGCAGTCGCAACTCTCTTCCTAACAGAAAAGGTCTTCCTTAAGTCTATGTCAGTATAAGCCAATCATGGCATATCTGAAGAGCTGATCCTCTCCCATTTGATAAAACGCTTCACTTCATTAAGCTTTAAACTCCTCTTGGCGGTGTCGTTTGAAGCTTTGCTTTCTATTTTGCTTGGACACGTCCAAAACACTGCATTCCAGAGTTGTTGAAGCTCCTTACTCCAACAACGATTAAATCGTTGCTCAAGCTTGTTGCCATTTAAAGCATGGATAAAGGAGCTCCTCTCTAGGTCATGTCATGCTTTAGAAAGCTGCATTTTGGTTGTCCTCTTAACGTCAATAAAACTATCGTATGATGAGAGAGCTGTTGCATATTGGATTGAAGAGGAGCTATCTATGAGCTGCCAAACTGACCTCGTTTTAATGCCTCCTTAAACTGTTTTTAACACCTATAAAGCTGCTTAACTTGTTGTTATGTTTCATGGCTCAAGCAAAGCATCATGTGGTGTCATTTCATGCATAGAAGACTGCTGGTTTTTTTCTACTGTGGACTATTGCATTTTTGTTCCTCTCAGCTATTGTTTTCTTTTAAGCTTCACCAAGTTTTCTACTATTTTTCAGACTGTTGGAAGGCTCCTATGTACTGCATAAGAAATGCTCTCTAATATAGCCAATTTTAGATTCTTTTCTCTAAAATGACTCCATATTTCCTAACCTCCAAAAACAATATAAAAACATCATAATCAAGATAATTTCCATCTAATATGCTCCAAAAATATCCTAAATTGATATGTAAATTAATAACCTATCAAGTTGGTTTCCATTGATAGGGAATGGTTACATTTTCATCCTTATACTTGGTCCTTCTACTAGCCTTGAAATAGGAATAGAGTCAAGTAGTTCTTGGTGTAGCTTGATTTCAACGAAAAATTTGGCATGACCAATCCTTCTTATGGAAGCCATTGTTTCATCCATACAGATCATCTTTCCTACGTGACTCTCCATTTAACTAATGCCTAAGGCTAACCAAAATTCAAGAGGTACATTGTGGAAGTTGATCCTAATAGGTTTGTGTTTAGATTTGATGGTCTCAAGGTCCTGACCTAGGCTCCATTTTTGAACAAACAAAGGCTTGTCCAAAATATGCCAAGGCCTTTCCTCTAACATTCTTTGACAACCCTGCTCAGAGGAGAAATTGAAAATAAATGTATCTTGATCACTCAATAAGACTTCATGTAGTCCATACTAATTCCATTGCCTGTTTTCCCAAGCTTTCATAACTTGATATGCAGGCCTTTTGTCAAAGAAGAAGCCAACCGCATAAGTGTTATATTCTATTGCTCCCTGAAGTAGAATCTCCAAAAGTGGAGTAACCCTACCCCCCTTAACCTCAGGAGGAATGTACCAAAGCTTGTAAATAGGGTTGATGTCTCCAACTACTTAGCAGTAGGAAGGACGATGAGAGGAAAGATGAATTGGCTCAACATCTTAGCCGCTGGACTAGCCCCCTTCTGATTGCACAGCCATAGCAACCTGGGCTGAACACTAGCTTTGAACTTCAACAAAAGGCTAGGGAGAGGGAAGAGGAGGAAAAGAGGAAAGACTATCTGATGGAGAGTCCATCAGGTAAGCCCAAAAAAAAGGCACACAAGGCAGTAAAAAGAGGGGGGAAACCGAAAGAACCAAATTGGGAGGAGAAGGAAGATGGAGAAGAAGTTAACATCTTCTTTTCTTTCTTACTAGGTTCAACAATTGTTCTTTTGATACCAATTTCCTTAGTTGGCTTACGTAAGGGCTCTTAGTATTTTTTTAAAATTAATTGTTCGAGATAATATTGTCATTCCTCGTTTTATATGAATGAAGGTGATACTACTTATTTATAATATTTTGATGCCATTTGAGATTTTACTTATAAGGAAAAGAAATTAACATAGTCTAGGTATCTATAGAAATTTGTGCCTTTAAGGGGTAGTTCTTAAACTTTCTTCAACCTATATCTAATTTTTAGAATACTTAACAAGCATTATTTCAAAGAGTGATTTCTGTAGATATATGCATAATCACTAAAATAATGGAATCTCACATGATAAGAATTGAAAGTACTAGTGCTAAATGGGAAAGAATTAGAAGAGTATGACTTATAAACATTTTTGGGCTTGAATAATTAATTGAAAGAAATAGTTCTCTTTTATAGATATAAGGAGGATTACAAGTTTTCTTTGCACGATGAAAAAGACCTTGTACATGAATTGGCAAATGATGTGCTTTACTTAATAAATGTATGGATTATATTGAATGGTAGCATATATCATGCCTTTATGTTTATAATAAAACCTATAATGAATATAAGGTTGTTTAATGCCATTTTGATGATAAATTAGGTTATATGAATAAGAAATATATTGCATGTTCTTTTGCCATTTTCTTGCATAAAAATCACACCTATTTTTCCTTAAAATGTTATACTCCCTCGATTTAGAAGGTAACTCAAATGCGTAAAACTTTCCTTTTACCTAAGACCTAAAGGATAATTAATAAGCATGTGAATTCTTTTACATATTTAGAAGACGAAGCATACTCCTTTGATGATTTAGGCATATACTCATCATATAAATTCTTGGACCTCACATAAGTAGTCTTGGAATTATAAGGTGTACTTCTATAAAAGAAATCACATTTCATGCCTATCATTAGAATGTTTTTGGTCTCCAAAACATGTTATTAAATTTTTCACTACCTAAAGTGAACTTAGACATTAATTCTTTGAGAACATTGATCTCTTTCTTTAATGTCTAATTCTTATATAACAAATCATCTACATTATAATTGGTAAAAAACACACTTTTACATTCGATTATGTCATGCATAATACATTTTAATTTCTCACTCTTAATCATTTATGCATCTAAGCGTTTTAACTCCTATTTGAATTTTGAAGTTACTTTCTTCCCTTTTTATACTCATGACTTTTAAACACTCAACTAACCCATTATATGAAAGTTTAATTATAATTATCATTTTCATCACAAGAATTTAAGAAAGAGAATACCACATCATAATTGGTTTTAAAACGCATTCTTTCCACCATAAATTAATTCATATGTTCTTGTTACACTTGTAGAACTTCCTCATCATATAATTCATTCATCTATATCTCATAAGTGAGAACTAATCTAACTACCTCATCCAATGGTTGTTTAAATTTTTAGTTTCTTATATGAGGTTTACCTTTTCATCCCAAAATTTTGATAAAAACATACAAAATTTTGTTACAAATTAAAATATTATTATAAGTCTTATGGAGACCTTTAAAAATAATCGAATTGAAGCGATTATACATATTGGAAATAGACTCATTCTTCTCCAAATAAAATGGCTGATATTAATTCACTATAATCTCTTTTTGCCCTCTTTTACTTGAGTAGTAACTCTCTTCCTTATAGACTTTTGATAAAGATCTAAGAAATTTAATTACAAATTCAAGATTAGTATAAGTCTTATTGTGACCTTTAGAAATGGTTTTAATGACCTAATTATACATATTTGAAATAGACTCATTCTTCTCCAAATGAAATGGTTAATATTAATTAACCATAAGTTCTTTTTTCTCTCTTTTACTTAAATAGTGGCTTAATGTGTGACATATCTTAAGAGCAATTTAACATAAAAACTGTTTATTTAATATATTAAGAGCAAAAAACAAAATATGCACTATATTATTTAATGCAGTGAGTCTTTTATCATCATCGCTCTACTCAATTATATCCTTTAATACTTAGCCTCCATTTTTATCCACACTTTTTTTTCATTGTGACATAGGAATTATTCTTTACAATTATTTAAAGATTCTATTTAGATCAAACAAAATGTTTTATTCTAAGTTTCTGACATAAGTGAATGTCATAATCAAAGAATTTATATGTAATTAATGAGACTCACTTATATCAATTTTAGTCCCTAAATGGAATATGATAGGAAGGTAAATTTTATGTGCTCGTTCTTTTTTATTATTTATCAATGAATGAATGAATTGTTTATTACAATGAATAACCATAATAGATTCATACATTATAATCATAAAATAATTATAATGATAATTAAGGAAATTAGGGAAAGAGAGGTATAATGGTCTATATTAGTTGGAAAATAACCTTTGGCCTACATTTACACCATAAGTTTCACTAGAGAATTCACTATCTTCATCCTTCAATTGGTGATAAGGAACTCTCTATACTTTTTTTTTTGTTACAAGCGAAGAGAAACTCTTATAATCATCATACTTTTCTATGGATAAAAAGTAACCCTTTATAAATCTTTTTCACCATCAAGAAACACCTTCACAATATTCAATTGTAATAATTGCTCAATCAATCAACTCAAGCTCTCTTCCTCATAGTAATGATCAAAAGGCCTAATATGTACTACACAAAATGCATATACTCTCTTTATCCTGTTAAAACTCTTAACATTTATCTAGTATATCCAACTTTCTTTACATAACTCAAATGTTTTGTTATTTATATTAAAAAATATATAAAATAGTTATTAGAAATAAAAATTAGACATGAAAACATCTAGTAACAATAACATTGATTAACTATTATGATATATTAGTTAACCAATATATTCACAAACTTATGATATATGTTTTTAAAAGGTACCGATCGACCTAATCTATCTAAAATATTAACATTTCTTATTAAGATAATTATAAGAAAAATAAATGTTAATTATTAAAAAACTAAGATGGTCTATACATGTTAATTTAAAATGCTTATAAATGAACAATTTATATACTATATATACTATTTTTACGTGTATAAGGATTGATATAAATTTAAAGTGATGTCATTGTGGAAAACATGGAGTTCATTCGAGTCAAAATCCATTGACATCCAAAAAATTTAAGGAACTTGAGGTTTACATGACAACTTTAGAGCTAACAGTTATTCCTTATCTGTAGGACCCTATATTTAAAGATAAATCATCTTATTTTTTAACATTTACTTTGACTCTATACATTGACATCATTATTAACAATTCTCATGTAATTAGTTATAGGCTTTAGAAAATACTATAAAGAGCATAAAAGTTTGGAAATTTCATACTACTTAAAACTATAAGTCATTTTTTAATTAGGAAGCTAATTAGTGACTACATTACCCTAGTTTAGTAATCAATTAATATTTTATTTTATAGAAAAGAAGTTAGTTATTGTAACTAAGGAACTAAGAATTAGTAATCCAATCGAGAAAAAGAAAAAGAAAGATAAAATTTATTTGGTACTAAAAGAATGCATCATACTACTCACACAAAACAATTTGGCAAGATCAATGGTACTATCTTATTCATAGGCACGTCAATTCTTTTTATGTGAAAAAACCTTATGAGATACCCAAAATCATCCATGAACATATATAAATAAAATAAAAGGAGATAATGTGAAAATTTACATGTTTTGTTATATGTTAATAATGAATAAGCTACTGGAACCTTTGAACAAGATCATGAATCACTTGAATATGTAATCAACCTTATGAACAAGTAGCTGAAACTTTCGATTAACCTTTATAAAAGTTGTTCATGATCAAGTGCACTAAATCTTACAACACCTATCTTGATGCTTGGATCTCTTAATGAGTCAGAGGAAGCTATACATCTAATAACCTTACATAAGTAGATACATGATATCTAGCATTATTTATAGGTAATCTTCTTGAGTCTATCCATCATAAGCCCAATAAATACTCATCCCACACTAAATAGGTTTCATTTTCATCATTTGACTTTAGCACACTATATTAGATCCATAATTGGTCCTTCTTTATTAACTTTAATTTTGATCAATTTTAATTATGTTAGCCTTAAACTGTAAATGTAGTAATTATTGATTTCTAATCTTTAAGTAAAAATTATTAAGATTCTCTTACTTGGACAAGCATTAATTACTGTTAGGTTTGAGTTTGTTACATTTTCATATGAATTTGATTGTGATTTAAGGGAAATTTACTCCAATTGGTGTTAAAATATTTAATTATCTTTTGGATTGATGTACATTGCAGATTGAAGTTTAAAATGTGAGAAATCTATTGAAAATTCAAAAAATCAAAAGTAAAATGATAGTTGAATTATCTCGCCATTTTACTATCAAAAGCCACTGTTTTGCTTAAACTGGAGACATAAATGGTGGGGGCTCAACAGTACCGTTTAACTCCTTTTCAAACACTATTTAACTACTTGTCAGGCTTTTTTTAATTGAATCTCCTTCTCCCATTGGCTACAACTTGTCCAACGTGCTCCAAACATATAAAAGAAGCTTCAAAGATCAAAATTTGGGTAGCTAATAATAAATTTAGGAGAAAATTCAAATTTAGACTGCCAAATCTCATATTAAACTTAGGGTTTTCTTCTTTTCTTCTTGAGTTAGGTTTTTCTTCTGTTTTCTTTTTCCAGGTTTATTCTTTAGAATTTTAGGATATTCTAAGGATTTCTAGGAGTTTGTTAAGGTGATTGAAGGCTATCTATCACTTTGGAACATCATTTGGTGCAATCTAAACCCTTTAATCCCCTTATTTCATTATCTTTGTTCATATATGTTCAAGAACATGTGGTTTATGGATGAATATGATTTTTCTTATATATGTATAATGTTTTAATCTGATTTCTTACTAAGGATGGGTTCTTAAATGGATTGATTGAGTTTGTATAACATATTGGATGATAATCTTTGTTTATTTTGGGTTCTTGAGTTTTGTCTTGACTTGATCACTTAAGATGAGATGTTAGATAATTAAAGATAAGACAAATTTACTTTCATCATCGAAAAAACAACAAATAACATGATTTTAATTAAGGATCTGAGAAATCTATTTTAGTTAATTATAAGGGTAGTAATATTTAATAAGGATTTAGGACTAAAACTTCTTTAAATTTAAGCCTAATCCCTATTAATTGATGAATGACCAAACTTCAATTTAAGATAATTAGAGATAAGATATTGTCTTAACTATAGTAGTGTCTTGAATTAGTGAAGACCAGATTAGACATTCTAATCCTTTTCATAACTCAGTTAAGTCATTTAAGGCCTAATCTTTAGTTAATTAATCAATTTGGCAATTCTTAGGCACTTTGGAATTCATTGCATAAG
>JAOXYD010000006.1:2748498-2758545 GCA_028565735.1 Pinacopodium congolense
GCAAAATTCAATTTTTCAAACAAAAAAAAACAGCTACATTTAAAAGAAACTTTATAGATAACAAATTTATTTCTTAGGAGATAAACTGTCAAAATAAAATTCAAATGATATGTATATTTTTAACATATTTTAAAAAGTTTTTATCCTAATATAACTATTGTGATGATCGTTTTAAAGTAAATACAAGTGTGCCTAAAAGATAAAATATTTTAGTAGTGAAAAAATTTTACAGTGTCTTCATCCATCAGATAAAAAAAAAAAAAAAAGGGAGGGAAACTACGAAGCAATGTTAGTAAGTTAAAATAATTAAATTAGTAAAGAAATTCAAAAAATTTTAATTATGAATAATTATACATAAAATTTCATTTATATGAAATTATGAGTCTGTTTTGAAAAAATAAAAATTTAAATATTGATTGCTTTTATTAACATAAATATTTTTTTTGGACAAGGAGATATTTCTATATGTTATTTTATTAATGGCTATGTTAAAAAAGAAAACTTCTTTTGATTATATGGGAAAGGCAAATGGTATTTAGTTGAGAGAGACGGCGTCAACCTGCCAATTCTTAGCCAATACAAATAAATAATTACTCTAGTTGTCATTTTTTAATTAAAATCTTGTTTTTCTATTCTATACAAAAGGCAAGTGGTATTTAGTTGAGAGGAAAGGTGACAATCTAGCAAACCCTAGCCAACCCGTGGAACCTTTGTCCAAAGTCAACTTGGCATTCCTATAAATAGGCTTACCTAGTTCGCAACAAAGTCACAAGGAGCTAAGTGAAACAAGACTTCCCTTAAGCTAAAATATCCATCTCTTGTCCCAGATCTTCTTCTGTTTTCTGCAACCATGGCCACCTCTAACAGCTTCATGTCTCCTCAGATTGCTCTGATGGACAAGATTACGGCAACCCATCCTGCTGATGTCTCCAGAGACGTTGATGTTGCACCACTTCTGCTCACCGTTGAGCATATCTTTGATCGCACGGTGCATGTACGTACTTCTCTTCTACAAGTACATATAACATTTAATTACATCTAAATTTACAGGTGGACATTACACGTGCTGCAATACGCTATGAATTGTCCTTCATCATCGAACATATTTCTTGCGAGGTCAGTTTATTCGATATCATATCCTTATATGAGGCAGATAAAAAATGTTGATTATAGTTTCTAAAAAAACAAAGAAAGAACTTGGTTTAAGAAAATTATGGTTGATTTGTGATGTTCTTATGGATGCAGTAACGTAAAAGAATGACGAGTTCCACCAACAGCTCGTTATGTCCTTCGAAACAACCACACAATCCTATAGCACCACCATCCTTCTCACCAACCTTCTTTGTGCCATTGCTAATGATTGAAGACCACTGGATCTTATACAGTGTTCTTCTGTTTCCACCTCCACCACGGTTTGTTTCTAATAAAATATGCATTTTACAGTTGATAGATAGACAACACATTGTCTACTATATAAATTCTTGTTTATGCATTTCACTTACAGATTGCAATCAATGAGCTAAATTTAGTTAGAAAGAACGTGATCATGTTCTTCTCAAGCGTGGAGATATCAAAAGTTGAGATCACAAACATCATTGATTTATACGAAAAGCACAAGGCTGCTTGTGAAATTGTGTGGATCCCAATTGTAGAACAGTGGACTGACGTTGCTGTTACTAAGTTCGACAGCCTCCGAGCTTTGATGCCGTGGTACACAGTCTGCAAACCAGAACTGTGGCATCCTATGGTGGTCAAGTTCGTGAAGGAGAAGTGGCGATTTGGAAGCAAACCCATGCTGGTTGTGCTCGATCATAAGGGCAAGTTGACTTGTTCTGATGCATTTCATATGGTCCAGATATGGGGAGCCGATGCATTCCCTTTCACTATTTCTAGACAGAAAGAACTTTGGATTCAACAAACGTGGAAGCTTGACATCCTCATTCAGAGCGTTCAGACCAAGCAATCAGTCATATGGAATTGGGTAAGTTGACAAATTAATTGGTTGAAGTCCTAGGTTTTTTTTTTTTCTAAAGTAAAATATGAAGTTCGACAATTTTCTTTTTTCTGGTTAGATTGAAAACAAGAAGTTGATTTTCTTATGTGGAGGCAACAACATGGACGAGGTGAAGGGAGTCATAAAATCAGCAGTGAGTACAAAACATGAATTTAGGATCGTCTGTGTTAGCAACAGCTTCACACAGCAACAATTCAGCAGCACCATGTACGAAATAACTCAAAAGCAAGATGGATACTACTTGATCGGCGAGGAATTATTTAAGCTGGGGCTGGAGAGGATGCTCTTCTCCAGAATTCAAGTTGGTCTTACCGCTAAAACAGACACAGTGTCGTTTGGAATCCAAAATCTTCTTAACTATAGCAAGACCACAGAATGGGCTATGCTTTGCCAAGGATCAGAAATTAAGGTCTATGGACTTGGATCTGTAGTGAAAAATACGTTCCTTCAATTCTCTCAATGGCAGGAGCAAGCAACTCGTGATTTTGCAGCAGCTTTTGTCGCTCACTGTCAGGAACTCAGCCCACTGCAACTTCCTTCATGTCACATCCCATCTCAGCTAATATGCGCCGAGTGTAATGGTATCATCTATGTTAATACCTCTACTGCTAAAGCTACAAATATTGGAGCCGGTGCTGGTGTTGTTGCAGGTGCAAACATTGGAGCTATCGGCATTGCTAGTGCCACGTCCTCTAGTGCCACAGCTACGAATATTGGATCTATTGGGATTGGTAATGCCGGCTTTCTTGATACTTAAGGGGTTTCAGCTTGAAACAGAGCAATGAAGGGTGGTTATACTGCTTCTATTGTTCAAAGTAACAGCACTGAAAAATCTATTACCACCATTGAAGCATCTGTTGAAAGTGCCACCATTAAAGAATATATTTCCAACAATTAAGAATCTAATGTTGGCACCACTGGTAAGAACATCATTGCTGGCAAACACATCCTTAAGAGTTATAGTACTTCTCTTGTTCGTAATGCGAGTATGTTTCCCATTACTGTGTTTTGATTTTATTTTATTTTTTCCTTGGAGTTGCCATGGAGGCTTGAGTTGGAGTCTGTTTCCCTTGGAATACGATTTTGGTGGTGGTGTTGTTGACTGTCACCCGTAGCTAGTAATATTTAAATTTGAAATGAATAAAGTTCGACTATTGTGTATCATAATTTCTTTATAAATTTTTAATTTTTTTATCTAGCCAATTCCTTTTAACTTATTATAATTAATTCGAGTACGTAAGAGTAAATTTTCTTGACACTTAAAGAAATGATTACAAAACTTTTCAAAAGAGGATATGAAATTTATAAAATTTATAAAAAAAATCAAATTAATCATAAAAACAGCTTGTCAAATGATCGATAGAAAACCAAAATTAAACTTTCAAAATGAAACTATTAAAAATATATATATATATATACATATATATAACGTCTGATTTATTTCAATAAATTGTATATCTTAGTTATATTCTACAATAATAATTAACCTTGTTGGTGGTTTTTCATCTCATATGGCTTCTACTAGAGATGGATTGACTGGGAACTAGGCTTCAGATTAGGCACTCGAGAAATTTCATTTTTGGAGGGTTCCTATCAATTATTAAGTATTGGAGGGCTGACTTGAAACTCATAGATGAATCTATGTAGTCCAGATGGACCTATTGCTACTCCTAATTAGCATGAAGATATCATAATATATTGACACAAATGGATATATTTTATTACTATTATAAACATGTATCACTGATATCACATCAACAATTTAAATTAATGTATTAAATATCATAGTGGATCACATAGTACAGTGTGTATTAACATTGACATTTTTTAAAGCCCTCTTATATTAATTTGTATAATTTAATTAGAAAATTGTTAATAGTAGAAGAATTTAATTAAGAAATTTTCAAAATTAATCTAATTATCTATTTGAATTCTGGGATTCCAAATATTAAAGGTGTATCTATAATAATAATAAATAATAATAAATCATATAATATATTGATGAGTGTAAATGATATGTTAGGCCATGTTTTATATAACTTTTATTTTAAGTTTTAATTTCTGATTTTTTTAAATATAAAAATTAAAAAAATAGTATATAAATAAAAAAATAGTATATAAACCACTGCTGCGACTCTTGTCAATTCATCAACTGATATCGCAGCTGGTGGCAGTTCCACTTCCTCCATATCCTTAAAGAGGTACGTCTCTTGTTCGTAATGCAAGTATGTTTCCCATTTCTGTGTGTGTGTGTGTTTTTTCCCCCTTTGATTGTCATGGAGGCTTGAGTTGGCATATGACACGATGTCTTGGAATAAGATTTTAGTGGTGTGTAACTAGTACTACTTAAATTTTTTAAATGAATAAACTTCTAACATTGTCTATCATAATTTTTTCAGAAATTTTTAGTTATTTTAAGTAGCCATGTCCCTTTAACTTATTATAATTAATTCGTGTACGTGAGAATAAAAAACTTTTTCTTGATACTTGAAGAAATGAGTACAATACTTTTCAAAAGAAGGTATGAAGTTTCTAAAATTTTTTAAAAATTAAATTGATTATAAAAACAGCTTATTAAACAATCAAATTTTTTATATAGCGATAGAAAAAAAATTGAACTTACAAAATTTCAAATATATATATATATATAAAGCTGCCATCATTGAAGCATCCATCACTGTACCGTTTACCATTGCCACCACTGAAACATTCACCATTGCCACCACTGGTAACATCTAATGTTGCCAGGTAACATCGTTATTACTGGTAAAACGCATCCTTAGTATTATAATAATTCTCTTGTTTGTAATGCAAGTATATTTTGTTATATTTTTTATGTGTAAAAATATAAACAAACCAAGATCTAATCATATAAACGTAATTTTATGTAAAAATTATATCTTATTTTATATCTATTTATCTGTAAATTGCGTCACTTGGAATTGTCTCAAGCACTTGAAAATAACAGAAAACAAATACAAAGAGAGAGTGAAGTTTGCAGAATCTACAGACTTAGAGAGAGGGAGAGGAGAGAAGTTAAAGAAAAAACAATATATGTTGTCTTTCTGCACTTTTCTAATGCTTGGTTCTTGCGATGACTCAAGTGACTGAATAGCCAAGATTATATATAGTAAGAGTAGGAGATCTAGCACTGGTCCTAAGTCTTTTATTAGATAATCCTATCACAGTCTAATAACCTGTCCGCCTATACTAATAAGGTTACATTTTCTTTTAAACACATATTTATTCATATGGACTATTAATCTAATAAATTATTTTTACTTAATTCAATTAATGTTGTCCAAATTAAATGAATGGACTGTGGCCCAACAAAATTATTTTAACATTCTCTCCAATAGACAAGCATTAATTATCTCAATCAGAATGATCAAGTAAAAAAAAAAGATATACTTTAGGATTCACAGATAAATAAAATCAATCACTTTGTCCCATAAGGCTATTAATACCGAAAAATACCAAAAACATATATCATATAGCGACATAGCTCCAATATAATCACACATATCAAATTACTTTACTAACTTGAGTGAGAAAATGCCGTGTGACAAACTATATGTTACGAATATGTAGGTATCATGCTTCGTTATCGATCTTAGTATCTCTACTTTATGCTAAACTGCATTTAAAGATATCTGTATAGGATGACCACTTTTATCCCATTATGTCTCAATATACTTTTGACATATCGAGATAACAGTATGTGTCTGGAGACATAGTAAAGGTCATACAGTAATAATGCCTAATGACCACGAAATGCTTAAGATTGACACAAATTTTAAGACTTTGAATTTGTATACCAATAACCAGCAATGTTGAAAGACTTTTGTTCGCCCATATTGTCGACATGTCTTTCAAAATTGATGGGTCGTAGTCCTTTAGTTAGTGGGTCTGCGAGCATATTTTCTGTTAAAATATGCGTTACTGTAATGTCACCTTTCTGCACCAATTCTTTTATAGTCAAATACTTGACTTCCAATTACTTCGACCCTGTGATGTTCTTATTATTGTTATTGAATAATACTACAGAAAGATTATCACAATACAATTGTATTGGTCGAGCAATTGATTGTACCACAGACAATTCAAAAATTAAATTTCTTAACCCCACTGCCTATGAAGTAGCTTAATAGCACACAACAAATTTTGCATGTATAATAGATGATGTCATGAGTGTCTATTTGACACTCTTCCACGAGATTGCACCATCTGTTAACATGAAAATGTAACTTAAAGTGGACTTTCGGTCATCTAGACACATAGCAAAATCTGAATCTGTATATCCTATCAGATCGAAACTTTCAACCTTTATGTATACAAACATATAATCTTCTTTGGTACCTTAAAGGTATCTCAAAACTCATTTTACTGCATTCCAGTCGTTCATACCTGGGTTAAATAAATATCTACCTAACAGACCTACAACGAATGCAATATTCGGTCTAGTACATACCTCTGCATACATCAGACTACCTACTGCACTAGGATACGGTATATTCTTCATGATCTCCTTTTCAACTTTATTCTTTGGAAACTAAGCCAAAATAATTTCTCTCCATGAGAGATCGGTACTACACAAAGTTTACAGTTTTTCATATGAAACCTTTGCAGCATACGCTCTATGTATGTTTTTTGTGAGAGACCCAACAAGTTTGAGATCTGTTCTAGTGTATTTGAATACCCAAGACGTAAGATGCTTCATCAAGATCCTTCATATCAAATTATTTGGACAAAAGTTACTTAACTTCATACAACATGCCCAAATCAGTTGATGCCAATAAGATGTCATCCACATATAACAGTAGAAAGATCATCTTACCATCTTTAATCTTAGAATACAAGCATCTTTCAACTTTGATTTCCACAAATCAACGATGATATAGACGTGTGGTAGAGTCAGTTTCTAGATAAGTTTTCATTCAATTTGGGACACAAGTTAAGAGTTCAAAACTGTGTAATTGATACTTTGAGTAGGAGGGAATTTTTGCTTCTTATATCAAGTAATGAGATCATAGGATTTGAGTAACTGAGGGATGATTATAAATATGATGAGAATTTTACTAAGATATGGAGTAAGGTTTTCTCCTATATATAAATATATTTGGTAGACTTGCTCCCATTATTATGATACTTATAAATTAAGTTAAATTTATGTTTTGATTTATTAACTTATAATTCACATTATATCGTATACATGTATTATTGTTGTGTAGTCATAAATTGTGCTTTTAAAGACAATATAATTGAGGATTATAGTATTCTTCAAATGGAGTTATTATAAGTTGAGTAAATTATGTGACACATAGAAGGAATAATGTTACTAAATGACTTGTAACCACAATAATCTGATCATTTCATTTTAGTTAAGGATGAAAACCTAATAGATTTAATGTATAATGCGCATTTCTAGTTTATTGTTAAATTAGTAAGTCGTAATATAGTTTAAGTAAAAGATTGACATTATTTTAATATTTTAGTGACCTATGTAACTTGTTAAATTGATTTCAATGATGTGAGTATTATTGATCTTAAGTAAATTAGAGTCAAAAGAGTTTTTGAAAATCTATCCCCTTTTCTTTTAAAACTAATGGTTACAAAAAGAATATATATATATATATATATATATTTATATTGGAAAGTTTTTAATGTATTCTTGACCATAAAAAAGAATCCATGGTAAAAAAAAAAACTCAAGAGGGAAGAAATTATAAAAAAGGTGCTCTTATATGTTTTTTCAAAAAGATAAATTGATACTCATAGATTAAAGTAAGTTTTTATTATCGTTATTTTTATCTAAAAACAAAACATTTAAAAGTTTCAATTTTATTAAAAGATTCTAAATGTTAAGTTTAGATCTATAAGATCATATGAACTAGAAATGAAAATAATCTTTCATCTTATCTATTGTTATGAGAAATCAGTGCTACTTATGTTAGATTAATCATAATATGGCTTATGTATTTGAGTCTAGTGTAAGAACTCAACATGATGGTAATTGAGTATTAAAGAGTTGGGCTTAAATGGGATCCAAGACCCTTTCCCTCTCCCTTTTAAAAAACAAAGCCAAAAGTCAATTTCGGTGAATAAAAAGAAAATCACATAATATAATTCTCATATCATTAGAGAAACTAAACGTGAAAAGGAAGAGACGGAAGAATCTTGTTCCAGAGTTAAAATATATGGATTCAGGTTTGTGATAATCCATCCTATAATAGTTATCAATTGGTATTAGAACAAGTGTTAACGCCTTTTCGATTTATCCATTAGTGTGACTCTGTTTTACCATGTTTTGGTTTAATATTCCTAGAGTCAATACGGTTTGCTATGCCTCTAAAATGGGTTTATCTTGCTCTTATTTTGACTTAACATTCTTGAAACACATTTATTTTGGTTTATGTGAACAAATATTTCCACTCTCGTGAATTGTTAGAATTGTTGTTTAAAGTTGTTCATGGTTTACGGTTATAGAACGGAAAGTTCATTTATGTGGAAAAACATTTTGTTTCACAACTTGAATAGAGATGATTTAGAGTGAGAAAATTAAAACTAAGAGTGTTTTGTTCTCCAAGTCTCCGATGCTGGCAAAGATGGCACGACCGGGAAGGCTTTTGGTTTTTGGAGTATGAAAATGAATTTAGGATGGTGCAAATTAGAATATATTATCTTTAAGACCAAACCTAATGCTTGTCCCCATCCCATTGGTCAAGTTTTATTTTGGATGCTATTGGAATAAATTATAGAATAACGACAAGATATATAAAATTAAAAAATTAACAATTTATAAACTATCACTACTAAATAAAAAATATATTTTCTTTACTAGAACTAATGGTTGTTTCCATTCCTTGGTTTTGCTTTTTATTCGGACTTTGGGTTATGTGGCATAAATTATAGAAGTACAATATATATCAACTTGACGACTATACCAAATAAATAAAATTTTAGATTTTAAAAATAAAACCTTCATTTTTTAGAAATAAAAACCTTCATTTTAAATAACACATACTCAAAGATACAAAACACAGAAATTTGAATTATCTATCTATAAAAAAATTATAAAAACAAAAAGTATCAATTGATTATATTGATACAAATCTAATAATAGCGAATTCGTTTAATAAAGATTTGTTGTTCAAAACATTTTCTGACCATGTTAAACGGATAAGAACTATGAACATATCCTTATTAGCATGGCAATGTGATATATGTGTGTGTGATAAACTTTTTTCAAAAAAATATATCTATAGTAAACTTACTCGTATTATTATAATACTTATGAATTAAGTTAAAGTTATATTTCTTCTTATTAATTTATTATTTATAGTATATTACATAAATGTATTATTTTAAACAGATGAAAACGTGCTTCTAGAGTTCCTAATTAATTTTATACTCGAGAGTGAATTTCTTCTTTCCTCTTTTTTTCATTTTTGCATATCTTGGCCTATACTAATAATATGATATCAAATTGCGATAAATAGATAGATACTGTTGTACCCAATTCGTGCAAGCTAAGTCTATACTTTTACCTAACTCCTGTTCTCCAAACTCACGATCTAACTCTTCAGAATAAGATGTTGAAGCACGCAAAATATCTTCTTATTTTTTCTCTTTTCTGTTAGCCTTAGCTGTCTTCTCAACTTCTGGATCAAAAATCAGTTCACTTGTACGGGAAGAGCGGGGCATCAACTAAAACAAAATAAACAAAATAAATCAATAAAACAAAATAAAATAAAAGAAATAAATCCTGGACACCACTCCCCGGCAACGGCGCCAAAATTTGGTGAGTGTCAAATCAACCAAAAATAATTAACCTACTCAGACTATTAACGTAGCACAGTGAAGTAAGGTCGTCTCCTCAGGGAATGGTGGTTTATTTCTTTTAAACTACTCAGTTAAATAAAAGAGGGGGGATTTTTTAGACGCAATATCAAAAATAATAAAAATAAATTGAGTTTAAATTCAATAAAACAAAACTTCTAGTTAAAGGAATTTATTTCCACCTTGATTCATAC
>JAOXYD010000006.1:2785175-2804678 GCA_028565735.1 Pinacopodium congolense
GAAATTATGAGTAGGTAAGGCTAACATGGTTTTTAGGTTTAAAAATTAGGTGTTTTCTTCAAGGAAAAAAAAAAAGGTTCAAAGCTCATAAGAGTTTTCAAAGGATAATGGAATAAGTGGGTTATATAAGTCAAGAGTTAACAGAAAAAGGGCCTTGATCATTTTCATCTAACATGCATCTAGTAAATTCAAATCGTTTAAGATCAAGTTCTGAAGATAGTCACGTAGAGGAGCATCACACATACAAAGAAATGAAATAAATTACTAGTAGAGTCATATAGGCTCTATTCGTCACATAGGTTCAAATGAAATTCCACCATACTTTCACACATTGCCTAATCAGCCAACTCTTAGCTTTTGACTAAGTTTATTCAACCCACTTCTTTAGTCAATCAGTATGATTTGACTTCTATTCAAGTGGCCTAATTTGACTTCAAACAAACACTTAATGTTATTCCAACCACTTGGATAAAATTTTATGATAGAATATTAATCACAAAGATTTAAATGCAAGGAAATTGATACAAAAAGTATAACCTAACATGCATCTTATACACCATGCAAAATGAAAATGCAAGAATAAAAACTAACTCCCCACACTTAAGGGACAAATTTTATGCAATGTGTGAAAAGAATACAATCAACAATAATACCAAAATGCAGCCACAAATAAAATGAAAATAGGTTACAATTGAACCACAAAAGAAAAGGTTTAGAGAAAGCTTATGGAGATTCTAATGGAGATGGTGGTGGAGTTAGCACGTCAATGTTTTGAAAATTAAAATATTTCTTGAGCTTCCAATTTTAAGAGCGCTACTATATGAAAAGCTATTGGACTTCTGATTTGATGGTGGCTACCTAACACTTCAGTCACTGATTACTTTCAAGAAACAATTGGATATTCATGTTCATCATGTGAAATGCTTGTTTCCACCCTTCGTCATCTACAGATGGAGCTAAAGGTTAGGCTTCATCAATTGAACATGTGTGAGAAGTCGATGGCAAAGTTTGAACTATCTTACGTCTCATGTTAATAATAGTGGTTCTAGAAAGAGGATCTTGGAGTGCCATAGAATAGGGTTCCAAGATCTCCAATCCTCTTAAGTATTTAATATCAAACCAAATAGGTGCCTTGCTAAGATATTCTTCTAGATTAACATAATAATGATGTGCATGTGTAGTAACAATAAAACTCATGCCAATATCACTACTTGGTTTTGTTATAACATTTAAAATGGACCTAAATATTCTTTATGGAGTATTGATTTTTTTCTTATGGTCCATACATCAAAGATAAAAAGGTTCTTGTACATAACTTTTATTGCGTTCTAAATTGTTAAAAATTGTTAGTCACATAAACTTATGCAACAATAAATGCTCGTGACTTCTAATTAATGGATTTGGTGCATTCCTAGAGTTAAATGTTGGCTCACTATAAGAGGGTGCCAATGTTCATTGACATCAAACTTATCATGTTGTTTAAATAATTTCATGATCGAAAAATTGATAATTTGACGCATAACAACATAGCCTAATTTAAATTGTTGAGCAAGTAATCAAATCAAAAACAAATACAACTTTGCTTCATCATATTGTAAGGTTGAAAAAATTTCTAGAAATAATTTGGAATAGGCAATAAAATCACTGCAAATGAATTGTTCCCAACCTATATTTTTAGCCAACCTGTCTATTCTTTCAGTTAATGCTAAACGGTCTAGTAGCTCAAAATCAAAAAATCTATTAAGCATCAATTATTTAGAGTTTAGAATTTGAAAACGCTCACCTTTATCCGGATGAAAAATAGTAAATAAAGCATTATACCATACAGACATTTCTAGCAGTCCTTCACTAGAAAAGAGTTTTTGAAGCCTTTCATTTGAGACAATATCTGCGCGATTCATTTTTAGAGCCATGGTTGAAAAAAACTACAATACAAAATTGGAAATTAAAAATATATTGACCTAAAATAAAAAATGAAACCAAAAAATAAAAAAATAAAAAAGAAATAACTCATACTTGAGAGACATAAATGGTAAGAAAATAGAGACAAGAAAAATATAATAAATAAATACTTTAGAGTTCGATAAGTATTTGTAATAGTTTTAAAATTTTTTAGAGAAGGCAGAGTTTTGGGTGGATAGAGAGATGAATGAAAGTGAGGGATATGACAAAAAGTAGAAAAATGGGGTTTAAAAACCCCCTCACTGAGAATAGTCTTGTCAGCCACAGATATGACTTAGTAAAGCCATGTCCGTGGCTTATCTTACCACACACGTGGATTGTTTAATTAATTATATTATTTTATTTTTTGGTTACTAGAAAATTTTTAATTTTTAAAATTACTAAATACTTCCTGCACTCTACATCCGTGGCATCAATTGCCCCAGACGTGGTGTTTTTCGCTCGGGACTCTTTGCTCTTAAGTGGCCACGAACGTAGTAAAAGGATCATGGATGTGGCAATTTATTTTTTGAATCTTTGTATGTTGGTAGCCACAAACATGGTACAAAGACCACAAGTGTGGCAAAATAGCCTATGGAACTTTTTCTTGATGCGTCCAGTGCCTCTAATTTTTTTTCAACCTTATAAGTAAAATGAGAAAAAAATAAGTAATTAAAAAACAATCATAGTAATTTTTTTAAAAAAAGAAAAACTATCAATTAAACATAAAAATAATCAACAAAACAAGCATGCTAATATAACATCATTAGCTTGACCATTATTAAAATTTTAATAGATAAGTCAAGGAAATGAGAGAAGTAACTTCCCTATCAAAAGGAATTATGCCCTTGAAGTAATGGTTGCATCTTTGATTGTTAACTTTAAATGATTCTTTCTTGACATTCTCTAGTTCTAAAGCTCCATGATCGACAACTTTAACCACTTCAAATAGGCCACTCCGTCTTGATTTTAACTTTCCCGGAAATAATCGTATTCTAAAATTAAAAAGTAGTGTTAAGTTCTCCATTTGAAATTCCTTCTTCTTGATATGTACATCTCTGCATCCATTCCTTATATAACTTTGAATTCTCATATGAATTAAACCTCAATTACTCTAACTCATTAAGTTGACACAATCTTCTCTCATCAACCAACTTCTAATTAAAATTTAGTTTCTTAATGGCCCACTACTCATTATGTTCCAACTCTAAAGGAAAATTAAATGCTTTACCATAAACAAATCGGTAAGGAGTTATACCTATAGGGGTCTTAAATGCTGTCTAATATGCCCATATTGCATCATCTAACTTAATTGCCCAATCTTTCCTTTAGTTTTTCACTATTTTATCCATCAAAATTTTTAACTCCTTATTTCACACTTCAACTTGGCCACTTGTTTAAGGATGATAGGGAGAAGCCACTCTATGGTGAATGCCATATTATTTCAAAAGTGTGTCGAAAGGTCTATTGTAAATATGAGCTCCTCCATCACTTATAACTACTCTAAGTACTCCAAACCTATTAGATATCTTCTTAATAAAACTGGACTACCTTCTCTTCATTCCTTAGAGTAGCTATGGCTTTAAACCACTTAGAAACATAGTTAACCCTAACCAAAGTATAAGAATTACCTAGTGAGGATGGAAAAGATCTAATAAAGTCAGCCTTCAAACATAAAAAACTTTAACCTCTAGTATGTTGGAGAGCGGAATCTAATCTCGTTTGGAGATATTCTCTACACTTTGACAGCTATATTATCATCAACGTCATACGTGATCTTGAAAGGTAATGACCAATCTGAGAGAGATAATATAGCTAACAAAGTGAGTGCCTTTTTTGATCTGTCAAAATCATAAAAACAATTCTCATTAAGGTTAAAATGTACATCCTTAATCAATAGGTTAGTCAAGGGTTTAGCAATGCTCGAAAAATCCTTGAAAAATCGTTTATAAAACCTAGCATGACTTGGAAATGCGAGAAGGCCCTTGATATTTGTTGGAGGTGGGAGCTTATTGATGACTTCAATTTTGGCTCTACCCACTTTAATCCCTTTAGCTGAGATTTTATGGCTTAAGACAATTTCTTCTTGCACCATGAAGTGACACTTCTCCCAATTCAGCACTAAGTGAGATTTTTCATATCTTTCAAGAACTCTATCCAAATTAAACAAAAAATGGTCGAAAGAATCTCCGAAAATAGAAAAGTCATCTATAAAAATGTTGATAATGTCCTTGCTCATGTCCATAAATATTACCATCATACACCTATGGAAATTAGTGTGTGCATTATACAAACCAAATGGCATCTTTATATATGAAAAAGTCTCATAAGCACAAGTAAATGTAGGTTTTTCTTGATCTTTTAGGTAAATGAAAACTTAGTTATATCCTTAGTACCCATCCATAAAACAATATAAAGCATGTCTCACTACTCACTCAGTAATTTGGTCCATAAAAGGTAGAGAGAAATGGTCCTTCTTTATGTCCAAATTCAACTTCCTATAATCTATATATACGCCCCACCATGTGATAGTCTTGGTTGAAAATTTCTCCCTTTCTTTATTTTCTATCACTATCACGCCTCCCTTTATAGGCATGCATTCAACCAGACTCACCCACTCACTATCCAAAATAGGGTAAATGATCCTTAAATCTAAAAGCTTTACAATCTCTTTTTTAACAAACTCTTGTATATACGGGTTCAATCTTCTTTGTCTTTTTCTTGCTTTCTTACAACCTTCTTCAAGGTTAATTCTATGTATAAGCACATTAAGGCTAATACCTCATATATCATAAACATACCAACCACAATCGTCATTCTTTTCTTGACTATATCGACTGTCATCTCTTCTTGTTCCATGTTAAGTCGGTTTGAGATAATAATTGGTAGAGTGTAATCCATACCTAAGAAAGAACGGGAAGGTAGTCCTAACTAGGTGGTTTCACTATGGATGGTGGTGTAGGAGCTTTAATTCTCTCCAATTTCTCATGGTCACTCCTCTCACCTGTCTCCTCTAGGTTCGATCCCTCCTCTTCTTGAACATCCCAAACTTCCTCTACGTGCTCTTCTATTGCTTTTAAACACCCATCAGTAATATCTATTTTCATGTAATTTCTACCTTTTACTAGTTTATTAAAAACTTATTCATGTTAAACTCCACCTTTTCATTTATAATCCTCAACACCAATTTCCCTTTTTGCACATCAACTAAGGCCCTACCATTATTCACAAAGAGCCTTCCTAAGATCAAGGTCAATTCCTATCCTCCTCAAAATGTAATACAACAAAATCAATAGGAATTATGAATCTGTCCAATTTTACCAAAACATCTTGTACTACCCCATATGGCCTCTTGATGGATTGATTTGTATGTTGGATGAGTATGGATGTTACCTTAACTTCTCTTTACCCTTATTTTTCTGAAAATGGAAAAATACATTAAGTTAATACTTGCACCTAAATCATACAAACATTTGGAAAACTCAAAATGACCAACAACACAAGGTATAGTAAAACTCCCTAGATCTTATAGTTTAGATGGCATATGACTTGAGATGATTGAACTACAATTCTTTATCATTTGGTTGTCCTATGTTTTTTAGTTAATATGTCCTTAAGAAACTTGGCATACTTAGGCATGCATTCTAGTCTTTCTAGCAACTATAAATTAGTTTGGAGCTTTGTCAACTTCTTCAATAACTTGGAGAACTAGGCATCCACTTGATTTTGCTTCACCCTTTATCGATATGAAATTTTAGGCTTGTAAGGTGGTGGAGCAATGTATGACTTTTCTCCTTCCTTCTCTTCTACCTTCTCTTCTTCTTTCTCCTTTCATTTCTCTTTTTCTTAGCTATCACTTTTCGCATTTGGCTACTCTAATTTCTTGCCACTTCTAAGTGTAATTGCCTTTAGTTGCTCCCTTGGTTTACTCTCGCTCTTACTTGGTAAGTTTGCTGCATTCCTAGATCACAAAGCGATAGTAAGTTGCCCTATTTGTACTTCTAAGTTTTGGATGGATGAAGCATGGTTTTGCATGATTTAGTTAAAATTTGCTTCCATCCTCTTTTAACCTTCCTATTGACTTGAAATTTTGGATCCTACAATGTTCATCAACTTGTCCATTTTTCTTTCTAAGGATCTAAGTTAGTCTTGCTGAAATATGGAACGTTCCTGTGCTCTCATTTGGCTACCTGCACTATTATTATAAATTAAATTGTTACATTTTTATTATTTTCCCATGTATTTTTCCCGCTCAATTCCATTGGTTGCCATAAAAAAGCAATCTACATTGCCATGACTTTCTTGACCACAAAGCTCATATTGAAATTTCGTGGCTTTTACTAAAGATGAAAAAGATCCTTGCATGTTATTCAACTGCTTGGTGAGAGCTAAAATTTGTTCCCAAAGCATTGTAACCATATCAATTGGAATTATACAACTTGGTTCCTTAGAGCGTTGTTTGCTCCTCTCATTAGACCACTTGCAACTATTACTTGTTAGCTCTTCTAAAAGATCACAGGCTACATCTATAGTATTTCTCATTAATGATCCTCCAGCCACTGCATCAATGGTTCCTCTTATATCCTAATTCACCCTATTGTAGAAGGTTTGAAAGAGAAACTCCTAAGGAAGGTTATGGTGGAGAAATTTTCTTTACAGCTCTTAAAACCTATCCCATGCTTAATATAACGACTCCCCATCATTTTGCTAGAAGTTTGTAATCTCTTTGGTGATTTAGGTAGTCTTGGTTAACCGGAAGTACTTAGCATGAAAAACTTGGACTAGTTACTCCTATGTGGTAATTTGACCTAAGTTGAGAGAATTATTTTATGCTTTGGCCCGATCTTTCAAGACAAATGGTAATAACCATTCCCTCACTGCATCATCTAGCATCCCTTTAAATTGAAACGTATCACAAATCTCTATAAAATTAGTAAGATGGGCATTGAGGTCTTCATTCAACAACCCATAAAACTGAACATTACTTTGAAGTATGTCGAGGAGTGCTAGTTTTATCTTAAAATTATTCACCTATACAGCAGGTCATGCAACTCTTTATCGATTGAAACATGGCCTTATAAAATCCGTCAATGTTCTTTTGGCACCTCCATGTTCTCCTTCATTCTCTATATTTATTGAAATCTTGTCTTGGGGCTTGGCTTTTCTTAACTTTCACTCGAGTCTTTTGAATAATGACTAAAACACATTTTTCACTAGCTACAAATTTAAGGACCTCACCATTATTGGATGACTTTACAAACAAGCATCTCTTTATCCTTTAAAAGGCAAATCCCTGGTATGTTGATATTGTGAATTATTTAGTTACTAGGGCATTATCTAATAACTTGTCTTAAGATAAAAAAGAATATATAATAAAAATTAATGATAAAAATTATATGTATGATGATCATTATTTGTTGAATCATCATTCTAGCCAAGTTATTAGAAGAAGTGTAAGTTAATAAAGATACCCTTCATTATTACTTTTTATCATTAATTTTAAAGGACATTTTGGCTCTAAAAGGACATTGTGTATAGTGTTAGAATAAAAAATATTGGCCTACTTTATTTTGAAATTCATAAATTTTATATAAGGATTGTGAATGTTACCAGAAAACTAGTAATATAGGACATAGAGATCTAATTCCATTTTCCCCTCCTTTTTTATGGAATAGTTGATGAGTGGGGTATTGACTTATAAGGCCTTTTCCTTCCTCTCATTGAAATTTTTATATTTACTCTATGGCTTGTGTTTCAAAGTGGGTGGAAGCTAAGGTTACCCAAACTAATGATGCTAATTTGTTTTTGTAGATTTTTTCAAACTATTTTTTTTTTCAAGTTAAGGTTTCCAAAAGCTATCACTAGTGATCTTCGAAAAAAAATTTATGAAAAAGAGATGTGAGCTCTATTATAAAAGTATAATATCACTCATCGCTCTTCTACAACCTATCATCTATAAATTAGTGGATAACCAGAGATATCTAACATAGAGATCAAGTCCATTTTGGAGAAAACTATTAATCTGAATTGGAAATATTGGAATATAAGACTTGATGATGTACTTTGGGCCTACCAAACAAAGTACAAGACCCTTATAGATATGTCCTCTTATCACTTTGTTTTTAGTAAACTGTGTCACATTCTTATTAAGCATGTGTATTAGGCTATCAAGCATTAAAATATAAAGATGGATGGAGTTGGAGCATATAGGAAACTACAACTACAAAAGCTTGAGGAAATCCATAATGATTCTTAGTAAAGCTAGAGGATTTACAATGAGAAGGCAAAGGCCTTTCATGATTAAATTGTTAATTGTTGTTGGTAAGTGTAACATTAATTTAACTTAATTAAATCAATCAATAATCACTAAAATTAAAAATCACTTTAGTATCAATTATTGTGGCAACTATATAGGTCAACAAGTAATAAAATGGAATATTTTTCAGACCCTAAAATATCGAAATCATGAAAAAATTGCTATGAATACTAGGTCACTTGGATTACAATTATTTGCAAAACTAGGGAATTCCAATTTAAATAAGGTTAGAAGTACTACTTAAACCTAAAAGCTTTTGAACAATGTAAGGATTCCAAATTGCCTTGAAGATTACTAAATTGAATGATTAGATAAGGATTAGGCTTTAAATGATTCAACGAAGTTATATAAAGTTAGAATATCTATTATAGGTATCTTCACTAAATCAAGACAAAGTTATGGTCAATCCAATGCCTTATCACTAACATTCCTATTCTATAGTTTGTTTCATTTATAGCTATAGGAAGTAGGCTTAAAGTTCAAGAAGTTTAAGCTAAAAATAACTTATCTATATATTAACGCCTTCATACTTAACTAAGCAATGGTTATGTACTGATTAAAACAATATTGGTTAATAATTTTACCAATTATTAAAGTTGACAACAATCAGATCTATAAACATCTATTAACTTTATCTTAGGTGGCCAAGCTAAGATAAGCATTAAGCATTCAAAATAAACAAACACTAGCATTCAACATATATTAAGAACTCAATCAAAGAATTTAGTAACCCATCCTTAGCTTAAATTCATATTAAAACATCATATATATCAAAGAACAACAAGAATCAACTTTAAATTACATGTTCTTAAATATATATAAATAAAAAGTATGAAACATGTGATAAAAAAGTTTTAAATTAAGTGAAATGATGCTCCAAACAGTTATACAACCATTAATCATATTTACAAACTCCTGAAATCCTTAAAAATAACCTGAAAAATAATAAATACAAAGTTAGAAAAATAAATAAAAAAGGAAAACCTGTCTAAATAAAGAAGAAGAAAAATATGAACTAAGATGTGATTTTTCGCATGTAATTCTTGGAGTTAATTTTGTAAAAATAAGTTCTCTGGCTCAATATACATGTCTATTACAAGTTAGAAACAAGTAGAGTAAGTTGCAGCCTATAGGGAGAAAGATCCAGTAGGAAATGTCCCAACAAGAACTTAAACAACACTTGCAGAGGAATTAAATGGTGTCGTTTAGCTACATGTGTTTTACCCCTAGAATTGACCTAAATGTGGGCTTCGTTGACTTAAACATATGTTGATTTAAGCCTACCATTTAACTCTTTTTTTTCTCTAATCTTCATATTTTTCTTGATTTTCATTTCGATTAGGGATTAATCTTCCAATTAAACAATTCAAAACATAAATTAAAGGATTAATCTTCCAAATTAAACAATTTAAAACATAAATTAAACATTTAAACATCAAAATAGCAAGGAAATTACTAGGAAATGAATCCCTATCATTAGTTCTAAAGGCTCTCAAGAGAGGGTTGAATTGAGTGTCCTAAAAATTTGATCATAATATTAAAATTTAAACAACTTAAATGCTATTGATTTTTATGATTTAAGCTTTCAACATGATTTGAAGCTTGATTTAAAACAATCTTACAGGCAAGTACACATGTTGTAATAATTAATATGGTACACATGTCATAATAAGTAATAAAACAAACTTTCACAATTTTCCCAATTAAGTCATATAAGGACCACCTTTGATTAATCCGCATAGGTATAGAACTTCAATAGGAAGTTTCAAAGGTATAGGACTCAGTTGAGAAAATGGTGAAAGGTTTAGGATTACAAATATGGTAAACCCATTTATTGATTTAAAATATGTGTATCACCTATAGCAGTGATTGGACACTGAAGAAAAATGACATCATTGAAGAGTGACTAATAACCATTGTTGACTTGTTCTAACATCCTTCACCATGGGTTACTGGGGACTTCAACGTGAGTTAGCCAGATCACTGTTGATAAACTGGAATTTGATATATTTACATCCTTTTCCATAATTCATCCATTTTTTCACATCAACCAACCAATTAAACATTTTCAAACAATAATTAAACAATTTTGCACCAAAACAAGGGAAATTTTACTTCAAATATCACTTGAAAATACCATGAATTTAACCCATAATAATTCTCCCACTCTTGAGTGATTGTTTTCCTTAAGCAAACCAATTTATCATCAATTTTCCAAATAACTATAATCATAGGAAAATCAAACTCTTCAAGCACAATCATTGAAATCTCATCCTTAATCATTAAAGCATGTCAATTTAGAAGTAATTTAAGATAACTTGTTTTCTTCAATATTTAATTTAAATCAAGAAAATAATTTCAAAATATAAAATGAAGATACACAAAACAAAATGCCTCACCATTTAATCAAATCCAAAAGTTAGTTATAGAAGCTTAGTTGAGATATCATTAATAACATAAAAACACAAAAGTTAGTTATAGAAGCTTAGTTGAGATATCATTTAATTTTTTTTATGCAAAAGTGAATACCTTCTCATAAAAACCCAAGTTACTCATTTAAAAATCACATCAGATTAACTGGCTACTAACACCACTCAACAAATTCAACCTTTTAATCAGCTAAAGTTAGTAAAGAGAATTTATTGACTCACTTATTCAAATACATTTTTAACTAATTTTAATTTGTTTTTGTTTTTTAATGAATCAAGATGTTGTGTATTAAACAATCACTCAATTATCTATAATGTAGATATAAATAATCCATGCAAATGATATAAATACCAACAATTTTCAATCACCTAATTAACTATGGTGTAAAGATGAATAAAAAACACAAGTACCAATATTTAAATATACAATGATATAAGTGTCAAGTTATTCAAGATTTAATAAATCAATGGTACATTCAATAACAAAAATAATGAGTTTTTCGTAGAGAAAATACGTTGAGATTTATATTATTTTAGTAACACTAACATTATCTAATCTACTCCAACATCCACGATATTGGAATTTTCACAATCACTAATGTAACAATTACAAATCTTCTTCAATAGGTGAAGAGCAACATTTACAAATTCAATTTCTTTGTTGAAGGTGAAGAGCAACCTTATACCAATCTATTTTAGGTAAAGAGTATTATATAAAAATGTTTTTATGAGGAAAAAAGTAACCTAAACATAATCTTATTTTCACAAAGGAGGTGAAGAGTAACCTTACAACCTTTATTAAGAGTAAAGAGAAACCCAAACATAATATTCTTTCCAAAGGGTTAAGAGGAACCCTTTATAACTAAAATCTTCTTTCACTGAGAAGGTTAATAGCAACATTAAAACAATATTTTAAGCAAAGAGCAATCATTACAAATCCTTTTCAAAGGAAAGTAGTGGTATTGAACCAAGGGAGGTTTCAATCATGTGTTTTTTATGATGACAAAACATTATTGTCATTAATGTGTGAGTTTTCAAAAAGTGCAAAGATATGTTTTAGGGCCCAATGTATAAGAGCTTAAATGAAAAAAATGATGATGAAACAAGCATTGATGAGAGGATAAAGAATGAATGATGAAAAGTAAAGATTAAGATAAGAGTATCAAGTTGCGTAGGTTTAGGT
Source organism: Pinacopodium congolense (assembly GCA_028565735.1). NCBI lineage: Eukaryota > Viridiplantae > Streptophyta > Magnoliopsida > Malpighiales > Erythroxylaceae > Pinacopodium > Pinacopodium congolense. Next base: position 2,797,045 of record JAOXYD010000006.1, read on the forward strand.
TTGTGTCTTAGTGTTGTAAGTTTCCTAAGTTTGATCCTTAACAATACTTGAAAGGGCTCTCACTTTTGTGTGTCACTTTTGCACGTCATTTTTCCATGAGTATTTGCACATACATTTTTAGATAAATGTTTTAATGATTGATTTAATTTGATTATGACATTGACATAATATCAGTTGTCTTAGAATGTTTCATTAGTATAAAGTTGCATAATTAGGAGGAATATGTGTGATTTCTCCTTAAAGAAGTCCTCTTTCTAAGTATAAATGTTTTTAATATTTATTGAAATATTGTTTATATATATTTGAACTTTTCTAATTATAATTATGTTGTGAATTTTAGTTTAAGGAAGATTAGGAAGCTTTTATGAAAAGGTTTAAGTTGTTTTAGAATGACAAGTTTTCATAATCTAGGCTAATTCTTAAATTTAAATCAATTGAAATGTTTTTAATATTGAAAAGGGCATAATGTATTTTTTAAAATTTGTTTCAAATTTTTTCTATAGTTTGGAATTTATTTGAACTTATTTGAATTTGGTTTAATCCTTTTTTGGGGTTTTTTCCTGGGACTTAAACCCATTTAAGTCCATGCAAGTCCATTGTCAAGCACCCTAATAGTATAATGACTAGTTTTCTTGGTTGAGCTACTTTCGGGTTTTAAAAACTTTTTAGCCCTATAATGGCTTTTTCTAAACACCAATAGCTCTATTCACTCCCTAAAACTATATATAAGTGCTAGAAGCCTTTCATAACAATCTTTCTACAAATATATCAAATATTTGGGCTTACAAATTCAAATTCATAAAATTTATCGTGTTTTCTTGCTACACTTCCTTCAATCTGCATTTCATTGAGTCAAAAACATTTTTGGTATTGAAAAATATTTTTTTAATATTTTGTAGATACTAAAAATTTTCCTTGAGCAGCATAGATCATACATTTAGATTTTTGAGTATTTATTTCATTAGTTTAAAGCTTATAAAGACACACTAACTAAAGCGGTGTATGTTTTTATTCCATTTAAGTAATCTTTAATTTTAAGTGCGTAAATCTATTTTTGGTGCTTCAAAGTCATCACTAAAAGTTTGTTTAGGGTTTCAAAAGTGCACTATAAAGTTCATTTTTATTTTTAAGCACTTATATCACTGGTTTAAGCTGCTAATATACAGATCTCTCTAAATTATCTATTTTTCATGTTTAAACGTTCAAACTAATCTTTAGCCATTTAAATACAATTCTTGTGCTTCAAAATTGCTCTAATATATTTTTTTATGTATGTTTTCTTTGTTCAAGAAGTTCTTTAACTTGTTTTTGTGATTTTAGAAGGCTAGAATCGTTGGTTTATAAATCTATAAGACTAACAACGTACATTTTGACAGTTTTGAATGTTCTTGATTTGTCGTTGCTTTGATCCATCTATTTCATACTCTAGTTTATTTTTTATTATTTAAATATGTTATTAAATGAGATATCAAGATTAAAATATCTTTTTTTCATTGATTTTACAATTTTAGTGAATTAAAAATATTGATTTTTGAGCTGGAACTTAGTTGTTGTAGAATTTGACATATTACATGCTTGTATGTTAAATCATATTTTTGAACGCTTTAAACTCGTTTTTAATGTATCAATCAGTTTGTTTATGATCGATTAAAGTGATAGGTTACTTTACATATTTTTTAATTATTTCTAGATATTGTAGAAGCCTTTTTACTGCATGTGCTTTAAAGAAACACAATTAAAGGTGTATTCTGGCTACATAATTGGGGAATTCACCTTGTATTGATAATTTTTCGTGGTATAGGCTACTTTTACATTTAAAATAGATGTCATAGGTTTCTCGTCACCTAGGTTAAAGAATATTTGAATTATGTTAATTCTTCATTATGAATTAGATCATTTTACGTCATTGTATGAGCATTAGGGAAGGCATAAGACATAAGCATTACATTGAATGCATTTGATCCCTTATCTTACATTGTTTTTTTTATCAAAGTTTTATAAGCTATATAATATTGAATATAGGCTTAGGTAGCCTGAGTTTAAGGTCTGGTTTGTTATGTTTAAGTTGTTGAATTTTTTTGTTGTGTAAAGGGTTAATCTTCACCCATTTAAAGGAAGATTATAAGGGTTACTCATCACCCAATAAAGTAAGATTGTATTGAGTTCCTCTTGACTTATGAAAATCAAGATTGTTGAGTTCCTTTTGACCCTTAGAAACAAGATTGTATTGTGCTCCTTTTGAACCTTAGAAAATAATATTATTGGGTCAATGGTGAGTGTCACATCAACTAAAAATAATTAACCGACTCAGAATATTAACATAGCACAGTGGAGTAAGGCCATCTCCTCAAGGAATGATGGTTTATTTCTTGTAAATAATTAAGTTAAAATCTAAGAAGACTTAATTTTAACCAAAGAACTCAATAGATGGTTTATTGCAATCAGATTAATTAATTCCATGAGATATAATAAACTTCTTGATGAGAAAATAAAATTATTTTGATTGCCACTTATTAAAATCAACAAAAAATTACGGAATCGCCATTTTAATTAGCAGTAGATTATTTTAGGATTATCAAATATATGGATCTGTTCAATAAAACCCAAAACTACCATAAAACCATTGAATTAAGGAAATATTAAATATTCATACACAATTGTGTTCAATAAAACCAATTCGATCCCACAATTTATGTAGAATCAAGGGTTCAATATAATCCTTTAACTAGAATATTGAAACTAGCTACAAGCCATTCAATAAAAAGACTCCCCTAAGGCTATGTGATTTTTTTCTTTTTAAGAGACCTCCCTAGTGTCATTTTTGGTGTCCCCACTAAAAGTTCTCCCCTAAACGCTATTGTTATATAGTTTCATTTTTAGTTTCCCCACTTGAAGCTCTACCCCAAATGATTGTATCATTTTTTTCTTTTTAAAAGCTTAAAACTCTAGCATTTAAACTTGTTGGCAAAGGTCCATTTGGCTACTCCTTAATTGCTCAAATGCTGCACTTCACTCTCAATAATACGTGTCCACCAAGCAAGCTAAAAGCCTTCTTCAAGTGCTACCGTTTTTCTCTTTCCTATTATATATTGTTGTTGTCTTTTGTGGATTTTTCTTCTCTCCTTAAATAACCTAAGATGCTGCCATATTAAAGGAAGCCTCCAAGCTAAAAACGCCACATGTGACAGCCTTTTATAGTGCTCATTTACTATGTCGTTTGATGAGTGGATGAAAGCTCACCAACATGCTACCATTTTACTTAAGGAAGCTCCACCGCCTCAATCATGGTTTTGGCCATTTTAGTGAAGCTTGTTTAAAGCTTTTGTCTTAGTACTCGACCAACACATTCAATCTCTCCACTTGTCCTTCAATTGAAGCCAAATTCCTCATAGCATTTTGCGATTGTTTCTTTTTCCTTTAAGAGTGGTGGGATACGTGTCTTTCATATTAGAAGCCTCCTATCCTTCAAGCTTGTCCTCCCATAAAACAGCACAAGGAAAGCTCCCCAATTTAGTTAATCTTAGCTTCTTTTCTCCAAAATGACTCTACATTTACTATCCTCTAAAAATAATATAAAACACCATAATCCAAACAATGTTCATCCAATATACTCTAAAAATATCCCAAATTGATATGTAAATTAATAGCCCATGAAATTCCCCCACACCTAAACAATGCTTATCCCTAAGCATTCAAAATACTTGAAAACAAAACAAAATAAAACCTAAACAAATTTATTTACAACTCTTGTGAAAAAAAATAAACAATAGATAAAAAATCAACATGCATTATCTTACTGAACAAAAATCACAATCAAGCCACACACATTTCATAGGATTCAACTCTAGAATAACCATCGCAATTTCCAATGATTTGACCTCACATGAAGATTCACTCAATGAACTTAAAAAGTATTTATATGAAATTTCACTCATATTCGCCACAATAGAGTGACATTACCATATGCTTTGAAATATCTCACATCGGAATCACTTATGAATTTCACACAAAAATAAAAAGGTCTGTGCTTTGGTTTGTAATGGGGCTAAGGACCAGGTAAGATTAAAAGGTTATTTAACCTATAGTTATCAAAGGTAATGTATAGTATATTGCTCAACTCCCACCTACATTCCAACAATGACCCCATAATGGCAATAATGATGATCTACTATCAAAATTTAGAAATCTCAAAGATCATTCTTACAAAAGATAAAACATAAGAAAATTTATGATCTAAAATATACGTAACTCATGATTGCTTAAAGGACTACAATTCATGGTTAAACTTGCTTTTCTTTCTTTATTTCTTTTTTTTTCCACATTTTCCCCTTTTTCTTCTTTTCTTTCTTTTTTTTTGTTTTTTTTTGTAGAGCATCAAAACATGAGAATTCAATGTAACCATACATGTTACCATTAATTATCAACCTCAAATCACAAACCAATAAGTTAAAGCAATAAGTTTTCCATTCCTCTAATAACGGGTTGAAAACGAAGGTCAAAACACAAGGTTTGGGAAAAATTTTGTGATTTTATGTCAAAGAAAAAGGTTAAGGCTTGAACTTGGCTAACTAGGAGAAATAGCATATGTGCTAGGTTTTAGAAAGACAAAATAGTTTTAATATAGATGCCTTTATCACTTTAATGCACCAAATTCACTAGTGGTCTCAACATGCTTAATAGAGCAAGTTCTAGAATGATCAAACCATGTGCGACAACACTCAACGAGAAAAAATTTGAGGAAAAATTATGTTTTCTATTTAAAGGCTCAGTTCTCACTTATTTAAGTAGGATTTTGTCAAATCTTGTGCATTTTTCATTCAAATCAATCGTTGCAAAAAAAAAAAAGATAATCATTTTACCACCAAATCACTATTTATGCTTGCAATTCATCATACTTTCCCAATTTGACAAAATAATGGACATTAACTTACAAAACAAAACAAAACTTTTTTTTATCAAGAAATCCTTAAGAAATCCCTCCCCACACTTAAAATCTACATTGTCCTCAATGTAGAAAAATATAATTCATAAAAAAATGAAAAAGGAATGAAAATTTACTAAGAACACAACACAAGTCATAATGAATACCAAAAATTAACAAAGGCGAGGAGAGAACAGAAAACAAAAGATAAACAAAGAAAAGAAACTTCCTTGGACAAGCTATAATGGAGTCATTAAGTGTGACATTGTTTCTGTCTGCGCTACCAAATTTTGATTTTTCTTTTTGAAAGAAAAAACAAGTAAAGGAAAGAAATTAAATAATTAAAGAAAAAGAAACCTTGGGTTGCTTCCTAATTAGCGCCTTTCTTTATTGTCATTGGCTAGACTTAATTTTTGTCCTTCAAATTGATTCGTAAATGGGTTAAGCAAAATGAATCCCGTCTACAAAAGAGGCGTCAAAATTATCAAGGAAACGTTTAAGTCTATGACCATTTACCTTAAATATTTTGCTAGTCTCTAATCTTTCAATCTCAATAACACCATAAAGAGAAATATTTTTTACAATATATGGTCTAGTCCACTTTGACCCCAACTTACTAGCCATGAGTTTCAATCATGAATTATAAAATAAGCCTTTTGGTGTACCAGAAATTGTTTCCGATGTAAGAATTTGTCATGTAGGTATTTGGTCCTCTCTTTGTACATCTGAGCATTATCGTAAGCTTCCAACCATATTTCTTCTAACTCTTAGAGTTGTAACTTTCACTCCTCTCTCACTGCCTGAGCCTCGAAGTTGCATTGCTTAACTACCTAAAAAGAACGATGTTCAATTCCAGTAGGTGAATGACACATCTTACCAAAAACCAAATGATATGGTGACATTCCAAGTGTTGTTTTGTAAGCAGTCCGATAGGCCCACAATGCATTGTCTAAACGGGAGATCCAATCATTGTGGTTAAGATTAACTTTTTTCTTCAAGATGCTTTTTATTTCTCGGTTAGAGACTTCAGCTTGTCCATTTGTCTGTGTGTGATAGGTGGTTGCTATACGGTGACGAACTCCATATCTATGCATCAAAGCTTCCACCGTGCAATTATAAAAATGTGTACCTTCATCACTGATGATTGCCCTAGGTACCCCAAATCTACAAAAGATTGAGATTTAAGAAATCCCACAACTTTAGAATCATTAGTGCGAGTAGCTTTGCCTTCTACCTACTTCGAGACATAATCAACATCAAGTAAAATGTATAAAAAACCAAAATAACTAGGAAAAGGTCCTATAAAATCCATGTCCCACACATCAAATACTTCACAGACCAAAATAGGGGTTTGAGGCATTTCATCCCTTACATAAATATTTCCAACTCTTTGACATTTTTCACAAATCTTGCAAAACAAGTATACATCCTTAGAGAGAGTCTTCCAATAGAATCCACCTTCAAGAATTTTCCTAGTTGTTATTTTTGGACCAAAATGTCCACCACACACATACTCATGATAAAAAGTAAGAATGGAATGAATTTCATCATCAGGCACACACCTACAAATAATTTAATCTGAACCTATTTTTTAGAAGTATGGTTCATCCCATATGTAATACTTAGAGTCACTTTTGATCTTATTTTTCTAAAAATTATTCAAATCATGTAGAAGTACACCAGTAACTAGGAAATTCACTATGTTAGCAAACCATGCTTTCGTACCTTGTTTACCTTGAATAAACCATAATTGCTCATCTGGGAAGGACTCTGAAATTGGTAAGAGCTCTTCTTTGCGCCCTAGTCTACTTAGATGATCAGCCATAGAGTTGTCAACTCCCTTATGATATTTGATCTCCTAGTCAAATTCTTGAAGCAAAAGGATCCATCGTATCAACCTAGGCTTCGACTCTTTCCATTCCATTAGGTTTTTTAGAGCTACCAATTTTTCAAGCATTTGATCAATAAAATGGAGTGGAAAGTGATCCTTTCTTATGGCGGCATTTAACTTGTGAAAATCAATGTACATCCATCATCCAGTTTGCAATCTCATAGACACCAATTCATTACTTTCATTTTTAACCCATGTAAAGCCAAATTTTTTTAGAACCACATGCACTGGACTTACCCATTGACTATCAGAAATAGGGAAGATAATCCCTAAATCTAATAGTTTTAGTATTTCCTTCATCACCACATCTTTCATTGCTAGGTTCAACTTGCACTAAGGGTCTCTCACAGGTTTGGAGTCAAGCTCGAGGAGGATGCAATGCATACACACTGAAGGGCTGATCCCTTTTATGTCTGCCAAAGTCCAACCAATGGCTTTTTGTAGTCTTTCAGTAGTCGTATTAAATTCTCCTCTTGCACTATGATCAAATCATTAGCAACAATGATTGTTAGGGTCTCACCTTCTCCCAAATACACATATATGAGATGTGTCGATAATAAATTCAACTCGAGATTAGGAGCCTATTTAACAAAAGGAAGATTTCCTTAAAAAATAATGGGTCATTGAATATAGCTATTCATTTACCTGTATTTTATCTCTGGTATGGACGAAAGTGATATAATAGCATCTTAAAACTCAATCTCACTTTCCAATTTGGAATCCCTATCTGTCAAATTGTTCCTTAAAAAAACACCAACTTATCTCTGTTGATGCAAAACTACAACTACAAGTTTTACGCTCAAAACCGCAAGTATACGGGTC
>JAOXYD010000006.1:2814085-2831280 GCA_028565735.1 Pinacopodium congolense
GCCGATGCCTTCCCTTTCACTATTTCTAGACAGAAAGAACTTTGGATTCAACAAACATGGAAGCTTGACATCCTCATCCAGAGCGTTCAGACCAAGCAATCCATCATATGGAATTGGGTAAAAGTTGACAAATTAATTGGTTGAACTCCTATGCTTTTCTTTTTTCTTTTTTTTTTCAGTAAATATGGCGTTTGACACTTCCCAACTCTTTTTTTGCTGGTTAGATCGAAAACAAAAAGTTGATTTTCATATGTGGAGGCAACAACATGAACGAGGTGAAGGAAATCATACAGTCAGCAGTTAGTACAAAACATGAACTTATGATCGTCTGTGTAAGCAACAGCTTCACACTGCAACAATTCAGCAGTACCGTGTATGCAATAACTCAAAAGCAAGATGGCTTCTGCTTAATTGGTGAGGAACAGTGGAAATTATTTAAGCTGAGGCTGGAGAGCATGCTCTTTTCCAAAATTCAAGTTGGTGTCACAGCTGAAACAGACACACTGTTGTTTGGAATCCAAAAGCTTCTGAGCTACAGCGAAACCACAGAATGGGCTATGCTTTCCCAAGGATCAGAAATTAAGGTCTGTGGGCTTGGATCTGTAGTGAAAAATACGTTCCTCCAATTCTCTCAATGGCAGGCACAAGCAACCCATGATTTTGCAGCGGCTTTCGCATCTCACTACCAGGAACTGTGCAAAGTTCAACTTCCTCCATGTCACATTGAATTCCCACCTCTCGGACCTTACATCCCATCTCAGCTACTATGCCCAGAGTGTAATGCTGTCATGAAGATAAGCACTACTTTCTCCTGCGATCACCCCAAGCTTCATGTTACTACTGCCACTGATGCAACGTTTGTTGCTTCATCTGCCGGTGGAAGCTTCGTAAATGGCATAAGTAATGCTGGCAGCAAGTTTGTATCTGATATGGCTTCAACTGATATAGCAGTTGGTGGCACTTTTACTTCCACCTTAGCGAATTCAACCCCATCTAGCACAATTTCTGGTGCTACAGCTACAAATGTTGGAGTTATGGGCATTGGTCGTGCCGGCTTTCATGATACCTCTGGCATTGCTGCTTCAAACATAGCAATTAAGGGTGGTTCTACTGCTTCTTTTGTTGAAAATGCCACCACTGAAGCATCGGCCACTTTCACCACTGGAACAACTAATGTTGCCATCAGTGGCCGCAACATCGCTGCTGGCAGAACATATCCTTAGAATTAATTATAGTAATTCTCTTGCTCGTAATGTGAGTGTGCTTCCCATTTCTATGTTTTTTTTTCTTTTTTTTTTCCGTTGAGTTGTCGTGGAATCTTGAGTGGGCATTTGATATGAAGCCATAGAATAAGATTCTAGTGTTGTTATTAATTGTCACTTGGGTACCTAATACTACTTAGATTTGATATGAATAAAATTCGATTGGTGTGTCTCATAATTTCTTCATAAATTTTCATTTTTTCATATGTACAAATTTCTATAACTTATTATAATTATTTCAGAGTATATGAGAGAAGAACCAAACTTTCTTAATACTTGAAGAAATAATTACATAATTTTTCGAAAGAAGATATGGAGTCTATAAATTTTTAAAAAGAAAGTCAAATTAATTATAAAGAAAATGTAACAATCTCCCAAACTTTTTATATAACGATAATAAACAAAAATTACTCATTAAACTTACAAAAAAGAAGCTATTTCAATATATATATATATATATAACATCTGAATTTTTTTTTGTTGAGAATAAACAACGTTTATCCTTAATGATGATAATTGAATTAATGGGATTCCAGAGGTTAATGTGAACCTTGTTAGATTATTATTCTGGATGGCCTCTATAACTTGTCCAAATTGAATCCAATTAAAAAAACTTAAAATGATAATTAATAGCTGTTTAAAGAGATTGGAATCAAATGGGTTCAAAGACTCCTCCCTCTTCGTTTTAAAATTATATAGAAACGGTAGTTTTCATTGATTTGAAGATATTGCAAGAAAATTTTCAACCATTGTAAAGTAAAAAAGGCAGAAGGCATAGCAGGAATAAAGACAAAAACTAGATACAAATTCTTACTGAAAATCATGGATTAAGGTATGTTGTTAATATATTTGAGCAAGATCAAAGTGATGGAAAAACAGCAAAAAGGAATAAATAGGTTCAAAATTTTATTGAATAGTTGTTGCCTATATATAGGCTTGTACATAGACTTGAAACAGAATGTAATAAACTACAATTATGAATAATGCAACAACTTTCTATTAAAAGTAATTAAGGAAATAAAGAAAAGAAAATAAGCAAAGAAGAGAAACAGGAAGAATAAATGGAATGGGCTAATAAACATGGACACAACCGAAAAAATGGACAGGTTGTCTCTTACCTATGATACTACTGGTCCAAGTCTAGGAGAGAAGCTCTATAGAGGGGGGTAAACCTAGTCTCCCAAATACAGAAACACAACTTTTTGAGAAACCTAGGGTTCATCAACGTCAAAGTTCTCCCAATGGCTTGATACGCCATTGCAAGTTGGGCAGTACATGTCGTGGAGAACACCGAGCTTGAGCTTGAGGATATGGAAAGATGAGCGAGGGAGAGCTGTTGTGAAAATATCGACAAGTTGGCTACTGGAGGCAACTGGAAGGATGTGAAGGATGCCAGATTGAACTCATTCACGAACCAGGAGACAATCGATTTCTATGTGTTTTGTTCTCTCATGAAAAATAGGTTTTTCAACAATATGAATCGCTGATTTATTATCACAGTAAAGGTAGGTTGGTTGTTGATGGTCGACGTCCAAATCGGAGAGGAGATATGACAACCACTGCAATTTGCAAGCAGTGGTGGCAAGTGCATGATACTCAGCTTTAGAAGAGCTTCTAGAGACGGTGGGTTGCTTCTTCAACTTCCAGGAGATCAGCGAAACTCTTAAAAACACACAGTAGCCAGTGATGAACTTTCAGGGGTTTGGACAAATCCCCCAATCAGAGTTAGAAAAGGCTTGAAGTTAGAGGGGAGAATCATTATAGAAGAGGATACCTTGACCCAGAGAACCCTTGAGGTAACAGAGAACTCAGTGAGCAGCTTGGAGATGCGACGCTGTAGACCTAGTGAGAAATTGTGAAATTTGTTAGACGGCAAAGCAGATGTCAAGCCATGTGGTGGTCAGATAGATAAGCTTCCCTACTGAGCAGTGGTAGGAGGTGACGTCGGCTATGGGCTCTCTGTCAACGGTAAGTCTTATGTTTTGGACCATCGAAGTAGGTGCTGGTTTAGCATGAAGAAAACTTGTTTCTTAAAGAGATCAATGACATATTTGTATTGGCATAGGTTAATAACAGAGGAAGAATGAGCCAGTTCAAGACTTAAAAAGTATTTGGTAGGTCCTAGGTCCTTGATTCTGAAGGTGCCATTGAGGTACTGCTTTGTCGAATTAATGAACTTAAAGGAGTTGCTAGACAGAAGGACGTCATCAACGTACACAAGTAGGAAGATGAAGTCAATGTGCTGATTCTTCTTAAACATGGAGTGCTGCCTCTGATACCGTATTAATGGGCCTATCTTACTCTAAAATTGCACTCTTATAAATGTTTCATTACACTTTTACTTATTCGATGTGTGATTCTTAACAGAATGGCTTATATAACTTGTTGAAATTGAGTTCAATTAAAAAAACTTAAGATTATAGTTAATAAGTGTTTAAAGAGATATTGTCATTTGCCAAAGCCTGAAACATTAAGGGTTGTTTAAGGGTTAAAGAAACGAAAACTGCAATTGGTTTCAATCTAAGGACTTGAATCCTGTTTATGATGGAGTGACAAAACATAACCAAGATGGAATGTAGAGTGAATTCCATTGGTCACCGGTTATGTGTATGGCTAAGGCTGAGGACGGAACTCAACAAATGAAACTATGTTTGATTAGGTTTGAACTTGGCTTCGACCTTAGGAGACCCACCCAGTTCGACCTATTGCCTCTCCTAATCAGCATGCATACGTCATATACTATATCCATGCACATGGTATTGTAGGCTTCATAAATTACATGTAGATATATGACGTAACATTCATAGGCATCAACATTTTATATTTACATATTACATCTCATTATGGATCTTTTAATGCAACGTGTATCTCTCTTAAACCCCTTTATTTTAGTTTGTACAAATTGATTAGAAAATTATTGATAATAGGATAATTTAATTAAGAAAGTGTCCAAATTAATCTAATTAGTTATTTTTACTGTGATTCTAAATGTTAAAGGTGTGTCTAAAACATCAATAAGTATTAATAAATTTTACAGTAAAAAGTATTATTATATTGATAAGTATAGAATATATTTTATCTTATATTAATTTCATCTCGTATCTTCGTTCACCTCATTTAATTTCTATCACACATATTATTGGATCTAAGTAATGGATATTAAGTATGACGTAAATGTTTTTTTAATTAAATAATTAAATTAACTAAAGAAACAAAAGGTTAATACATGTATTATAACCTAAAACTTCACATGGGAGATGCATCTCTTCCACACACGTACCCACCCAAAATAGAAAAAGCCTAAGAGACAGACCCTAGCTTACATCTGATACATGGTTTTTGCCAAATTAACCTCTCTTCCCATCGATTGCCTCCAGTTAGATCCCCAAAGATAGCTACACTTTATACAGCAGGAAGCCTGCTTTACTCTTGCACAAGTGACTCGACAAGAGTTTCGACCTTCTTTCTTCGTTTGACCAACAAGAACAACCCTAAATTGGGTGAAGAATGGGAACACTGGCCAGCCATCTAGACCAACTGGCATCCCCTAAAACCACACCTTTAATCTTTCCTGAGGTAGACCCTCTTAGAGACCAGGTATAGTCGTCATGTCCGCTCAAAATCAAAAGGGCTACCTTCAACGATCATTTCCAGTAACCACGACCCTTATCTACTGAATAAGACCCACACTCATCCTCAGCATCTACTCCTCCAGATCAAGTGGAATCTTTTGCATGAGGAAAAGGCAATACTACGAGAAAACGAGAAAACTCCCCTAGCAAGGTATAGTCATTTCCCATACAAAAGCCAAGATTCCAACTCGATTGTTTCAGCATAGTATCTAATTCCCTTATATCTTCCTCAAATAATGTTAGATTATAAACACATTATTGTTGGAAGACTTAATTATTTGAATGTAATATTGAAAAGTGATTTTCATGCCTTTAAAATGATCATCATTATGTTGGATCCAATGAACAACATATTCAAACCTCATCATTTTTTGTAATGTTTATGATTATGATGTGTGCAATGCTACTAGGATAATACATAAAGCATATTTAGTATTTGTAATTCTTTTTTATTTTTTTTAAAGAAGACATATTTTATAAGTAAATGTAACTTTTTATTAGAATCATTTATCAAGAAAAATAGTATTACAAAAAAAACCAAATTTTTATGGAAGATCACTATTAATAATTTAGAAGCAGATTTAGTAATTGTCACATATTCATTCCAACCTACAGGTTGTCACTCTTAATCAAAATGCTATAGATATATACACACACATAATTGTTAGAAAATCGAGCCAAGATTATATCTAAGTATAATGACATGAATTAAAAAAATTTCAACAGAATCATCTTTAATAATATTTAATTTAAAATATATAACAAAAACCTTAATAGAATTACACTAACATGTTTTAGTTTTTATGTATATTCTTCTTTTCTTTAAGAATATATCAAACCACAAGTTATTCACACGTTCAGTCTCTAACGATATCTACAAATCTTTTTAAAAAAGCTCAAATCTAATTTGAGAGAAAAATATAAAGTACTAGCTTTATGTTTTTTATTTTTTTCTTTTATATGAAAAATCATATTTTTCATATCGTTAGACTTTATTAGTATTACAATTAAAGTCAAACTTTAGTCATAATTATGAATTAGTCTTAATTAGATCAAATATTACATATTAATCTTAGAAGTTTCTAAAACTTCTTAATTAATCCTAACTTAATTCAAATTTTACTTTCTCTTTTTATGATTGTTTTTTGGCTACTTTTGTCTATTCTCATAATCATAGCTTTCAGCGTGCTCACCTCTGGCATGACTTACAGTAGCTAGCAGGTGCCATCCAGGATCCTTGGATCATTCTTGGTGACTTCAACTGCATTATGTGGTTGCATAAAGCTGATGGCAGCACCTCTCAACCCCAAACTTGTAATGAATTTAAAGCCTACACTTATGATATTAGGGTTACTGACCTTAGTCAGGTGGGTGATTTTTTTATTTGGAATAATCGAAGGCCAGGCCAGCATAATATTAGGAAAAAAATTAGATCGTGCATTGGTCAACTTTTAATGGCTATCTACATTTAAATCCAACAAAGCTCATCCAAGATATGTTTATTAATCATAAGCATGCTTATCTTTTTCGATTCAACAATTACTTAACTGAAGTTGCAAGCTTCTTTGAAGCAATCAATAGGGGTATTTTGCTATCCATCCAAGGCTTCAAAATGTACCAATATGTGAGGTAGATCCAAGAGATCAAGAAAGAACTGAAAGTTTTAAATACATAACAAGCTGGTGAAACTTCTCTTGCAGTTTCTCAAGCTTGTGATAGGCTGTAAGCTACTCAGCAATTATTATCTAATTCACCTGGAGATGTTCAATTCCAACAGCAGGAACAGGCAACCCTTCATGCTTATAACCAAGCCTTAAATCATCCTTATACTTTACTCAAGCAGCATTTCCATATTTAGTGGATGAGAGAAGGAGATAGAAACACTGAATATTTTCATGCTAAAGTGCTTGCTAGAAGGAATATCAATTTTATTCACCAACTTGTTGATCATAATAGTTGCATTCTAACATCCTAGGTGTCCCTCTCCTATGAAATGACTTAGTAGCTCCAATTACTTTATTCCTAATCTTCCACCTACAGGTCTTAAGCTCAATCTCTTCGATATTCGTTTCCAATTCAACTTTCAACTCAAGACCAATCCCTTCTCCTTCAACCTTTCACCGACGTGAACATAAAATTAGCTCTAATACCACTGTCAGGAAACCTATACCGATCAAATTGATATCACAGTAGAAAATTTAAGGTTTCCTACACATGATCAATTTAACAAAATTTAACTTAAACCGAAAAATAAAGTTACAGACAAACTTGAATAAAGGATTTGTTGTTGCAGTGAATTCTTCTCTTACCCAAACCACAACCGTTCACGTGCCTAGCGTCTAACGGTATCCACAAGCTGATAGAAGAGAACACAAAACCTTGTTGAGAGGAAGGCAAAGTTGTACTAGCAACTCTAGGGTTACCGTCCTTATATAGCGAAAAATTTATATTTTTCCTTATTTTAAAATTAAAATTAAATACAAATCATAATTAAAGTATAACTTTAATTATAATCATAATTTAATTTTAACTTAATCAATATCTTATATTTGATCCTAAAGTTTCTTAAACTTTACATTTAAGTTCAACTTAATTAATTTTTATTTTCTTTCAATAATCCTATATGTATGACCCATTAGGCTCCTAATAAATTGGTAATGATCATAAATTATAATTATAATTCATAATTAAAATTAGATAAATTAAAATTCATTTTAATTTATCTTAATTCTCTAATTAAACAATTTATGATCATAGATCAAGATTGACATCTAATAACATATCATGACCACTCAAATATTAGGAATGTCAAAGTAGTTTAACAAACATGTCCATGCATGGTTATAGTGTATAATTTGATCATTTCATCATACAATGTTCCAATTGGATTTATAGTACAGAATCAGTGTCTATTCTACAAAATCCAATTAATTCTTTCTTACTAATTAGTAAATGATTTATAATTGATATTTGAAAACTCCTTTTCAAATTTCAATTCACTCTGGTTAAAAAATTTCCAAATCATCACTAATCAAAAACAGCATAACATTCTCTCTAATTATTTTAAAGTGACGAATCCTGTATTGATTCACACAACTATCTCTATATAGTTCATACTACGTCCAAGTACTACCGATTGACCTAATTTATAAAGTAGATCATAAATAACATTAAAACATAGTAATTCCTATATGAGATGACTCTGGTAATCTTAAGTCCAATGATTAATCATACAATCATCATGCTTAAGGGAATCCACAAACACACGAGTAATGTTCTATTTGGGATCCTCAAGATCGAGTCAATTCAGTGAACTTATTCTCTAATGAGCACCCCACATATTTGTTTAAGTGTTTCCACACTTTAATCTATGAGATCGATTATTTTCTTCATAAGAAAGAAACATAACATGTACTAGTCTATCTGTTTCATCAATACCTCCTCTTGATGAAACTATGACTAGGAACATTTTAGAAATAATACAGAATTGCAATTCGAATCTCATAATTATAATCTCATTATAATTTCCAACTGTATAGTAATTATTTCAAGGATTTTATCTTTATGATTAATTATTAAATAATTGACAAAAACACATAAAGATAAAGAATGCCTTTTTATTGACTAAAATCACTATGTTTACAAGTGTTTACAACCAATACATTGGCTTCAAAGGTATAAATTAACAATCTCCCACTTACACTAAAGCCAATCGCCTATGTATATAATACCATAGCCATCCATATACCTATCATATTTCTTCTGACCCAATGGCTTAGTGAAAGGATCAGGTAGATTCTCTTTAATGGGAACCCACTCTATCTTGATGTCCTTCTGCTTCACTATCTCCCTGATTAAGTGAAACTTCCTGAGTACATGCTTGGATCACTGATGAGACCTTGGTTATTTCACCTAAGCGATAGTACCATTGTTATCATAGTACAATACTATAGGATCAACAATGGTAGGAACCACTCTAAATTCAGTGATGAACATCTTGATCCAAATTGCTTCCTTCGCTACTTCAGAAACTATAATATACTCAAATTCATTCGTGGAATCTGAAATGATTTATTGTCTAGAACTCTTCCAACTAACTACACCACTATTAAGAGTAAATTTGTAACCTAACTGTGATATGATATCATCATGATTTGACTAGAACCCTGCATCTAAATAACCTTGAACTCTCAGCTCAGCTCCTCTATAAACTAGAAAAATATCTTTAGTGCTTCTTAAGTACTTTAGGATGTTTTTTACAACTATCTAATGACATTTACCGAGATTGGCTTGATATCTGCTTATTATGCTCAGAGTATAAGAAACATCTGGTCTTATACATAGCATCGTATACATGATGGATCCAATAGCCAAAGTATATGGAATACCCTCCATCCTATTTCTCTCTTCTTGTGTCTAAGGACACATACCTGTGGAGAGAGAAATCCTATGCGACATTGGTAAGAATCCCCTTTTGGAATTCTCTATTCTAAATCTCTTTAGCACTTTTTCTATATACGTAGATTGGGATAAACCAAATAGCCTTTTTGATCTATCTTTATAGATCTTTATTCCCATAATATAGGTCGCTTCTCCAATGTCCTTCATAAAAAAGATCTTAGACAACCAAATCTTTACAGATTGGAGCATTGGTATGTCATTTCCTATGAGTAATACGTCATCTAGATACGACTTTAAGAAAACAACTGTACTCTCACTAACCTTCTTGTATACACATAGCTTATCCACATTTTTGATAAAATTAAATCCTGTGATTGTCTTATTAAAACAGATGTTCCAACTTCGTGACGCTTGCTTAAGTTTATAAATAGACTTTTGAAACTTGCATACTCGATTAGAAGATTTATTGGATTCGAAACCCTCAAGTTGTGTCATATACACATCCTTTTGCAAGTTTCCATTGAGAAATATTGTTTTGACATCCATTTGTTAAATCTTATAATCATTGTATGCAGCAATGGCCAATAAGATCCTAATGGATTTAAGCATTGCCATTGGTGAAAAGGTTTCATCAAAGTCAACTCTTTGCTTTTGTCTGTAACCTTTTGCCACTAGCTTGACTTTGTACATGTGTACATTGCCATCCATGTCAGTTTTCCTCTTAAAAACTCATTTACACCAAATAGGTACAATACTTTCAAGTGCATCTACCAAATTCGATACTTGGTTAGTATGCATGGATTCCATTTCGGATTTCATAGCTTCGTGCCATTTTAAAGAATCAATGTCTGAAATTATTTCCTTAAAACTCGTAGGCTCATCATCAATGAGTAGTACATTATCACTTCCCTTTTCTATGTGTAGATCTAATTTAACAGAAGGATGACATATCCTACTAATGTGTCGCGAACTATGTGACTCTTGAACTACCGATTGTATATCTGATCCATCAACCTGAAGTTCTTGTTTAACTTAGATGTAATTTTGTGGCTCTTGAACTTCTTCAAGATTTACCTCACTCTCACTACTTTCCTTAAAAACAAATTTCTTTTCTAAGAATGTAGCATGTCTCGAGACAAACATCTTTTACTCAAGAGGATGGTAGAATTAATACCCAATACTCTCTTTTGGATATCCCACAAACTTGCATTTATCTACTTAGCTTGAAGTTTATTAGACATTGCATGCTTTATATAAGCATCACATCCCCAAACCTTTAAGTGTGATAGCTTTGGTCTACTACCAGTCCATATCTCATATGATGTCTTGTCAACTAATTTGGATGGAACTCTTTTTAGAATAAGTAGCAATTTCAAGGGCATAACCCCAAAAGGTAATTTGAAGATTTGTATGACTCATCATAGAACGTACCATATCTAATAGAGTACGGTTTCTCCTTTCAAATACGCTATTGTATTGTGGAGTCCCGAGTAGAGTCTATTATAAGAGAATTCCACTCTCTTTTAAATAACCCAAAAATTCGTGGTCCAAGTACTCACCACCTCGATTAGATCTAAGTGTCTGAATACTCTTACTATTTTATTTCTCTACCTCAAGTTTAATTTGTTTGAACTTTTCAAATGATTTATACTTTTGTTTCATTAAATACATATAATTATATCTCGAATGATCATCCGTAAACGTAATGAAATAGTTATATCCATCTCTCACTTGAGTTGTCATAGGGTCACGTACATTTGAATTTATAAGCTCCAATAACTCACTAGTAAGTTGTCCCTTTCCATTAAAGGGTAGTTTGGTCATCTTACCCAACAAACAAGACTCACAAGTTTTATATGATTCATAATCAAAAGGATCTAAGTATCCATCTTTATGTATCTTAGTGATTCTCATTTCATTAATATGACCTAACCTACAGTGCCATAAATAAGATGAATTTTTGTTACTTAATTTTCTTTTCGTGCTATTTATGTTCAAGATTGACCTTTCAAGATCCAATTCATACAAACCATTTGTAAGTGTACCAGATGCATAATAAATGTCACTTTTATAAATAGAATAAATTTATTCTTAATCATAAAGACAAATCCATTCGTGTCTAAATAAGAAATAGAAATGATGTTTCATATAATAACTGAAATAAAATAACATTCATCAAGTTTAATAATAAGATCAGAAAGCAAAGCTAAACTACAAGTTCCTATAGCTAATGCAGCAACTCTTGCTCCGTTGCCAACTTACAAGTCCACTTTTCCTTTCTTCAAGGCTTTACTGTTTGTCAGTACCTGCGTATTATTATAAATGTGAGATCCACATCCAATATCTAATACCCAAAAATAGCTAGGCCTTATACAACAGGAAGCCTGCTTCACTCTTGCACAGGTGACTCGATAAGAGTTTCGCCATTCTTTCTTCGTTTGACCAATCGAAATAACCCTAAATTGAGTGAAGAACGAGAACCCCGATTAGCCATTTAGACTAACTAGCATCCCCTAAAACCACACCTCCAATTTTGCCTGAGGTACACCCTCTTAGAGACCAAGTACCATCGTCACATCGCTCAAAATCAAAAGGGTTACCTTCAACGATCGTTCCTAACAGCCACGAACCTTATCCACCGAGCAAGACCCACACGCATCCTCAGCATCTACTCCAAATCGAATGGAATCATTCACATGAGGAAAAGACGAGAACGGGAGAAGACGAGAAAACTCCCCTCGCAAGATATAATCTTCTCCTATACAAAAGCCAAGATTCCAACTAGATTGTTTCAACATGGTATCTAATTCCCTTAGATCTTCCCAAAATAATGTTAAATTATGAAACATTATTACTGGAAGACTTAATTATTTGAATGTAATATTGAAAAGTGATTTTCATGCCTTTAAAATGATTATCATTATGGTGGATCCAATGAATAACATATTCAAACATCATCATTTTTTTGTAATATTTATGATTATGATGTGTACAATGAAACTAGAATAATACATAAAGTATATTTAGTATTTATCAATCTTTTTTAGTTTTTTTAATAAAAAAGAAGACATTGTTTATAAGTAGATGTAACTTTTTATTAGAATCATTTATCAAGCAAAACAGTATTACTAAAAAAAACCAAATTTTTATGAAAGATCACTATTAATAATTTAGAAGCAGATTTAGTGAAGTGTCGCAGATTCATTCCTACCTACTAGTTGTCACTCTTAATCAAAATGCCATAAATATATAGACACAATAATTGTTGGAAAATCGAGCCAAGGTCATATCTAAGTACAACGAAATGAATTCAAAATTTTTCAACAGAATCATCTTTAACAATATTTAATTTAAAATATATAACAAAAACTTTAACATAATAACAATAACCTGTATTAGTTTTATGTATATTTTTCTTTTCTTTAAGAATCTATCAAACCACGAGCCGTTATAACATCCATTCTTTAATGGTATCCGCAATTTTTTTTAGAAAAAAACTCAAATCTAATTTGAGAGAAAAATATAAAGTATTAGCTTTATGTTTTCTAATTTTTCCTTTTATATGAAAAATAACATTTTTATATCTTTAGACTTTATTAATATTACAATTGAATTCAAACTTTAGTCATAATTACAAATTAGTCTTAATTAGATCAAATATTACATATTAATCTTAGAAGTTTCTAAAAATTCTGAATTAATACCAACTTAATTAAAATTTTACTTTCTCTTTTTATGATTAGTTTTTTTGCTACTTTTATCTATTCTAATAATCATATCTTTTAGTGTGCTCACCTCTAGCGTGATTTACAGTAACTAGCAAGTGCCATCCAGGATCCTTAAATCATTCTTGGTGATTTTAATTGCATTCTTTGGTTGCACGAAGCTAATGGCGGCACCTCTCAACCCCAAACCTATGATGAGTTTAAAGCTTGCACTCATGATATTGGGGTTACTGACCTTAGTCAGGTGGGTGATTATTTTACTTGGAACAATCGGAGGCCAGGCCAGCATAATATTACGAAAAAATTAAATCGTGCATTGGTCAACTTTCAATGGCTATCTACATTCAAATCCAGAAAAACTCATCCAAAATATGTTTATTAATCACAAGCATGCCTATCCTTTTCGATTCAACAATTACTTAACTGAAGTTGCAAGCTTCTTTGAAGCAATCAATAAGGGTATGTTGCTGTCCATCAAAGGCTTCAAAATGTACTAATATGTGAGGTAGATTCAGGAGATCAAGAAAGAGCTGAAAGTTTTGAATACACATTAAGCTAGTGACACTTCTCTTGTGGTTTCTCAAGCTCGTGATAGGCTACAATCTACTCAGCAATTATTATCTAATTCACTTGGAGATGTTCAATTCCAGCAGTAGGAGCAGGTAGTCCTTCATGCTTATAACCAAGCTTTAAATCATCATTATACTTTGCTCAAATAGCATTTCCATATTTAGTGGATGAGAGAAGGAGATAGAAACACTAAATATTTTCATGCTAAAGTGCTTGCTAGAAGGAATATCAATTGTATTCACCAACTTATTGGTCATAATGGTTGCATTCTAACATCTCAGGTATCCCTCTCCTATGAAATGACTCAGTAGCTCCGATTACTTTATTCCTCATCTTCCACTTGTAGGTCTTAAGCTCAATCTCTTCTAGATTTGTTTCCAATTCAACTTTCAACTCAAGACCAATCCCTTCTCCTTCAACCTTTCACTGAAGCAAACATAAAATTAGCTATGTTTTCCCTCAAGCCTCACAAGGCTCCTGGGCTTGATGGCTTCAAGGCTTTCTTTTTTTAGCATACCTGGCATCAAACTAGACGCATGCTAGTAGAGACAATCCATGAATTCTTTCATTCTATCAAGCTTTTGAAAAAGCTTAATCTAACTTATATCACACTAGTCCCCAAGGTTTCCGAACCCAAAACTTTGAAGGTGTTTCATCCCATCTCTTGCTGCAACTTTATATACAAAGTCATCTCCAAGCTATTGGTAAACCTTGTTAAGCTAGCTCTCTCACCACAAATTCATCCTACTCAAGGTGCTTACTTAAATGGTCTATCCATTGGTAATAGTATCCTGCTATCTAAGAAACTCTTTAAGAACTATGACAAAAAACAATCTAAAGCCAACTGTGCCATCAAAATTGATTTTGAGAAAGTTTATGATACTATTGAATGGCATCTCATTCTTAATGCCATGCATGCTTTTGCTTTCCCTATTACTTTTATTGGGTGGATTGAGCAGTGTCTCACAACTAGCTCTTACCGTGTCTTAGCAAATGGCCAACCATCTGACCTTATCAAAAGCTCAAGAGGAGTCAAACAAGGTGATCCACTCTCCCCCTTACTTTTTTCCCCTTGGTATGGAAGTCCTAGTGCATATCTTAAACAAGGTTGTTCAACAAGACACATCCTTCAAATTCTAGTCCAAGTCTAAAGGTTTTCGAATTTGTTCTCTATCTTTCACATATGACTTTCTTATATTTTCCAAAATAGACCATGTTTCAGTTAGCTATCTTATGGCTGTCCTTTGCACCTTCCAAGACCTTTTTGGCTTGAGGATCAATAAGGACAAGAGCCAAATCTTTTTAAATAAGATAGCATCCCAAATTGGCAACTAGATATCCTCCATTACTGGCATTAAGTTGATAAGCTTACCCTTCACTTATTTAGGCCTTCCAAGCCCTTTCACCTCTTATCGGAAAAATTCAAGCTCAACCCTCATCTTAGTGTAACAAACAATTGTCCATTGTAGGAAGAATCCAGCTTCTCAAATCAATTATTACCAATATGCATACCTATGGGTCCTCACACATCATCCTCCCCATGCATATTATTAAATCTATTGAAAGGTTGATGAAACACTTTCTGTGGTCTGGAGATTTGGATAAGCGAACCATGGCTAATTAAATGGAGAGACATTTGCTCACCGCGTAATAAAGGAGGGCGTGGAATCATATCACTCAAACTCAGTAATAAAGCTCTCATGGCAAAGCAAATTTGGAGAATTTTTAACGATAGAGAGGCCTTGTGTATTAAGTGGATACACAACCGCTATCTCATCCAACAAAGCTTCTGGACCTTGCAACCTCGCCATGACTCCTCTTGAACACTATGTTTCCTCCTCCAATTCCGCCAACAATTTCATCCAGTTATCAAGGCAAAGGTTGGTAATGGCACTCTGTTCATTTTGGCATGATATTGACCTTTTTTATAATCTTCTTGAGCTTGCTTCCCTCAAAGCAATGATCCCTTCTCATGCGTCAGTTTATCAAGCCTTAAACGACTACCATAATGTTTTTTCAAAAATTACATCCCTCTGCAATCAAGAGTGCTCTCACTAGCTTCAGATTTCAAAGTATCTCTGTAAATAAATTCATCTGGACAGCCCATCCATGTGGGAAATTTTCTAATCATTCCTACAAAGATCTTCAATTTCATCGACCGAAAATCAGATGGTATCATCTCGTATGGTTTCAACACCTCCTTCCTAATGCTTCAGTAACTCTTTGGCTTGCTCTCTATGGAAGACTTAACATGGCGGATCGCGTATCCAGATTTCTAAGTATCTCTTTTTTATGCCCCCTTTGCTCTCTTCATCAAGAAACTCACAACTACCTCTTTCTTAAATGCATTTATTCCGGACAACTATGGGCATCTATACAGAAACTTTGTTGTATCACCTCTTCTACATCTGATCTGCAAGGCATCATGGACTAGTTTCTTGTTCAAAATTGGATGACTAGATGATCTTAGCATCTGTACATTAGCAATAGCCACAATGACTCACCACATCTAGTGACAACGCAACGCACACATCTTTCAGAACACTCAAACCTCGGTTGAAGATTTCATATATCAGACGCTCTATAGCATCCGTCTGCAAATTCTGGCGCACCACTTTCAAGATTCGTGCAGTGTAATTTTTCGAAATGGATGGCAACTTGAGAACTGATTTTTTTTTCAAATCTTTTGTTGCGGTATCTATTCTCTAGCTGGTCCGTCTCTTTGACTTTTTGTGGCTATGTTTTCTCCTGATCCTGTTTCCGTTTCTATCGCTTTCCTTTTGTTGTTTCTTATTTGAAAAGCTTCCATGTCTCGTTGTAGTTACCTTTCTATCCTTTTTAATTATATTTACTTTTATTTTAATAAAACAATTATTATGCTATTCTTCATCAAAATTTTCAATTCATATTTAAATTGTATCTCATAAATATAAATAATTTAAATATAGTTCTAGTTATGAATTTTCACATCTTCATGATGTCTTTAAAAAAAATTATAAATCCATGTTCGATATCAATTCTAAAAAAAATTGAAAACTTCACAATATATTTTCTGAGGATAGTGACATGCGTCAATATTTTTTTTAATTAAAGATTTATTTGGTAAAGTTAGTATTTTTAGTTTTCTATTTTTATTTTTATAAATACAAAAATCAAAGAAAACAATGCACAAAAAAGTAATAAAAACATAAAACCAATAAAAACACATAAAATTCATAGAAATTGATAAAAATAACTTATATTAATTTTTGTATTTATAAAAATAAAAAATAAAAAACGGAAAGCTGAACTATATAAACTTGAAATTATTATCTCTATTAGAATTAGAATTTTTATATTTAATTTTAAACATTCTTTTTCAATAAATATTAGAAATTCATCGAGGTATTACCCATCCACTTGTGTAACAATAAAACTATTCTTTCTTACATTGACTTGGACTCCATTGCCAAGTCTTTGTAGTTCTTTATATCTTAATAAAGAACTACAAAGTCTTTGTAGTTTTTTGTAGATAAAGAGAACATATGCATTTAAAATTATGTCATTATTTGATAGTTTCACATTGTCTATTACGATGTCGCGTTTGTTAAGCTAAGGAATGAGTC
>JAOXYD010000006.1:2831380-2844371 GCA_028565735.1 Pinacopodium congolense
TTATTTAAGAAATGGATTATATGACCAACACATATCACATACCAACATATTGTTTAAGGGTGACAGAAATAATTTCAATGATAATGATCAAATAGTCACAAGAATTACTAAAATAATATAATGTAACATTTTCTTTAATTTAACAAACATTATAAAAGAAGTTACTTCAGTTTTGAAACATAAAAACCTCACCAAGCACTAACTACAGGAGAAATTACTATAGGACTTCTCACAGTATGGTTTCCATGCTCTCCAATCCAGACGAGGGAACCAAATGAAACTTCATTCTTCTCCCAGTCAACCATCTAATTGATAAATTGTAATGGTCAACCAGTCACTAGACAATTGATGCAGAATATTGATCAATTGATGTATGTGATAATCACGCACCAATGAGTAATATCAACAGAAAAATAAATTTAATAAATTTTAATATTGTACAATAATCATAAATGGCTAGTGGGCTGAATTTTCACTATAAATAAGCACATTATGTAATGTATAATGCATTCAAGAGTTATGTGAATCATATACAAGTACATTTTAGTATAAAGAGTGTTGTTTTATGAAAGTTGATGAATTTTTTGTGTTGTTTCAAGTTAGATTTTGTGTGCATCCATTTTAAATAATTTTGTGAGCCCTTCTTAAAACTTTATGAGTCAAGTAAGACATTTTCAAATGTATTTTCAAGGGATTGTGAACTTATGAAATTGGTAAGTTGTGAAGATTACTGTAAAGCCTTTAAAAAGGGATCAAGTTATACAATTGACATTTGTTAATAGTAAAATATCTAACAAGATACTGGGAAGTGGATGTAAGTGTAGAAATTAACATCGAACCACTATAAATTTGGTTTGTGCCTTCTTATCCTCACTCTTTTACGTTCAAGGTTATTTATTGCTTATTTTTTGTAAAATTATCATTAAGCTTTTGTATTGTTTTAGAAGATTTTGCAAGTATGTTTTATTAACTTAGAAAAATTTTAAAGAATTTAATTCACCTCATGCCCCCTCCTCTTTTAAGTGTCAATTAGGACCAATATCTACAATAACAAAATAATAATTATAATTATAATTAAGTTAAGTACATAAAGATAATTTTTTTAACTATATAATTCAAGGTGGTTATAAAGTACATATAATGCCAATTAAATTATGCCTTCGGCTGTAAGTTATGACATTAAGATCAAATCAAATGTGACCCTCTTTCTAAGTTATTAGGAAAACTTGGTCAAACTCATTGCATATCACATCATGTAATTAAATTTTATTCATTTAAGAAATGGATTATATGACCAACACATATCACATACCAACATTTTGTTTAAGGGTTACAGAAATAATTTAAATGATAATGATCATATAGTCACAAGAATTACTAAAATAATATAATGTAACCTTATTATAAAAGAAGTTACTTCCGTTTGGAAACATTAAAAACTCACCAAGTACTAACTACAGGAGAAATTACTATAGGACTTCTCACAGTATGGTTTCCATTCTCTTCAATCCAGACGAGGGAACCAAATGAAACTCCTCCATTATTCTCCCCAGAGTACCTCATGCTTAGTCTGAAACTTTGTTTGTCATAGATTTGTTCAAATCTCAAGGTTCGAGGTGAGACATCAACCTCGGAACCCTTTGGAGCAATTACCAAGGCCTTATAAACTACACCATCTTTTCCAACATTTGTGAGAGTCCTGTCAAAAGTCCGATGTGTCGAATATGTTTTGTTGTCATACAATACAATGAAGGATGGATAGTTAAGATCAGGCGAAGGTTTTGAGCAAGAATACTTGTTTGATCTAGTGATGGTCAAGATTTGGTTTTTAGTGTAATTCATGGAACATAAGAGATTCACATAGTCTTGTGGGGTAGCATCATAAATCAAACCAGGATCTAGTGCTCGGTTAGGGTCAATCTGTCCTGCTCCTATAGCTAGAGGGGATGCAGACTCTAAATTCCTACCAAGGTCTTTAATTGGTTTGAGAGTGTTGTCCAATGGATTTGCTGTCGTAATCATGGCCGACCTAATAGCAGCAGGACTCCATTCTGGGTGTGCACTCCGAAGAAGTGCAGCAACGCCAGAAGCATGAGGACAAGCCATTGATGTCCCAGAAAGCAAAGCAAAATTGGTCGATAAGTATATATTGGCACCTACTTCTGCGATATGACCATTTGGAATCCACGAGGCTAAAACAAGTGTCCCAGGAGCCATTACGTCCGGTTTTAAAATACCTGGATAGCTTGGAGAAGGACCGCTTGAAGTGTAAGAGGCTGCAACCGGCGCAGGTTTTGTACCCAAAATAGTTTGCTGAAATTTTATTGTAACCACAGGGTCTGTAGCAGTTGTGGCATAATGCTTAACTTGTTGAGCTTCATCTGGGCTTATAACAACTCCAGGAACAGGAAAAGTGGAACTTTGCATTAACGTAGGTTCATCTGCCACAAATATTGCACCAAGCACTCCATTCGACATTCTAGCAATTGTGTGCTTTTGGATGAGTAAATCCCCAATGTCATCACACAAGATCATAGCTGTTGGAGCATGTGTTAACAACTTAGTTGAGTTGCAAGCTGAAAAGGTCTTATTGCAGATAACAAGTTCTTCATCTATAATGGCACTCGCTGGGAATAAAGTCCACCCACTCATGGTTCGGCCATTGCCTAGAATCAATTCCCCAGCAAAAGAACGGTCTGAAGAACCTGCAGCAACCGTTAATACCCATGGTATTCCATTATGCAAGATGCCTAGACTTGGCCCGTCATTTCCTGCTGAAGATGATACTAACACGCCCTTCTCCATAGCAGCAAACGAGGCTATTGCTATAGGATCCTCATACAACGGCACCTCATCAAATCCCATAGAGATAGAAATCACATCAACACCATCGGCTACTGCTTGCTCCATTCCGGCAAGAACATCAGCTGCATATCTTCCCTCATCCCACAACACCTTATACGTGGCCACCCTTGACCGTGGCGCCACACCCCTTGCAGTTCCAGTAGCATAGCCAAAGAATGTAGCATCTTTAACGTAGTTTCCAGTAGCTGTTGATGAAGTGTGAGTGCCATGGCCTTGAGTGTCTCTAGCTGAATTCATGCTGATGTTAATCCCAGGATTTGCAGCTAACACACCTTTGTTGAAGTATCTAGCTCCAATTAACTTTGAATTGCACATGGAAGAATTGAATTCTTGTCCTTCCTCACAAATTCCCTTCCATCTAGATGGCACTGCGGTCATACCATCATCCTTAAAACTCTCACTTTCTGGCCAAACCCCGCTATCGATTACACCAATTATTACATCTTTTCCAAAATCTGAAGCTGGTCATAAGCCAGAGAAAGGGTTTAAGGAGAGGAAATCGGTAGTGTGGGTGGTGTCAACGGTGACAGTCTTGTCTTTGTAAGCTGAAACAAAACCCGGCGTCTTCTTTACGACTTCAAGTTCCTCTGAAGACAGAACCGCACTAAACGCATGGGCAGCATTATCATACGTGTAAATAAGCGAGTCCCTACTTGGGGATTGACTCTTAGATTTAGCGGAACTGAAGATTGAGGAGTACCATTGTTCATGGCTTACAAAAGTTTTAGGCATCATGGACTTGTCGATGTGTACAAGATAGGGGGACCTCTCATTTGAGGCTAAAGAGGCTTGGCAAGTGAATAAAATGCAGGAACTGAAAAGCAGGAATAGAACGCCAAGCGCATTCATGGTTTACTGACTAGTGAGAGGTTTCTTCGTGTTTGCTCTAGTTCTTCCCTTTGATTTATAAGCATAACAAGGGACCGCTCTGCGTCCTGTGACTTTGTTTTGTTTTGGCCTCTTTCTTATTGACTTTGGATTTATTAAGTGATGATAAGGCAAGTGCAATTAAGCACACGAAATGCAAGGTGGAAAATAATTCATATAAATCCCCATTTGCCAAAGTTCATATTAGCTCCAAAATCCAGCTACTAGCTTTCTCTTCGATCACAAGAAGAAATTATCCCTTCTTTTGGGTATAATTTTATCATTAATATTCATCATAGTTTACTTGTTCAAACAAAGCTTTGAATGTTCAATCTCCAAGTCTTTTTCTTTGAAATATTATTGGAGTAAAAAATTTTCAACTGAAAGTAATAGCTTTTTCCAATGTTTCGAAAATTGGTACTAGTACCAATTTTTTATTATGAATACTAAGTAATTTTTTAAAATTATAAAATAAATTTTAAATTTTGTAAAATTTGTAAAATGATCCATATATATTATATATCCTCTATAAATATAATTTTAACCAGTTTCAAACATTCAATTTATACAATAAATATAATATATTTTTTATACTTATTAATATTAATTTTCACATATTTTCCTAATGTATCACAACTTGAATTAATATAACACAAAGAACAGTCATCATACCATTATAATTTAATATCAATATATAAAAATATTATAAAATGGTAGCAATATCTAACAAACAAAGAACATAATTCTCTGGATTAGAGAGTAACTATTTGCTTTTGAATATCGCACCAGTAATTCTCCATATGAGAGGCGAAATTATCAACACTATTCCCCCAAATAGGTAGTCTACCTTGGCTTTTATTTCAGGATTTACTTGTATGCTTGTCTTGACTTATCCCCTAGCTCTTGAGAATGCTCCTAGTTTGTAATCTTAGGGGATGTTTAATTGGATTGTAAGTTGTGATTTTTTGTTGTGGTTGTTGTATTTTTGTATTAGTTGTTATGTTTTTTTTTCGATTTCTGTGCTATATTAGTGCGTTTTCTTCATCGGTTGTTGTATTTAGAAAAACGAGAAACCAAAACCAAAAACTAAAACCCAACTAAACAAGACCTAGCTGTTAACCACGACTTTAACTTATGCTTTAGATAGCTTTTACTTTGTTTTATCGTCCCTGAGGTTTCATTTTCAAGTTGTATATTTGCAACCCTCAAACAACATGGCTTGCTTGTTTCTTTTTCATTCTTTTTATTAATGATTTATTATTTACCTTAAAAAACTATTTTATTCTCTTTTTTGTTATGTTAATTCAAGTTAATATTTATTTGAGAAATAGATGAAGATTGATATTAATATATATGAAGAAAATATTAACTTGAATTAACATAACAAAAAAGAGAATATCAAACTATTTTATTAAAGATAAATACATTAATACATTATCAAATAATAACCTCTAATTATAAAATCATAATCAACTATATCCAAAGTTCTAAATATCATACAATAAGAACAATACATTGAACAATAAGGACTAGAACTGACATCATTATTCAGTACAAGAACTCTATAAAGTGGAATACAAGCTTGAAAAAATATATTTACAGTTAACATATATAAAATTTAACATATATATTAAATGCAAATAAAAAGAGAAGAATAACTTAAAAATAATAGTAGTTATGATTAATATAATTTAATTATAAATAAAAATACAAACTTGATATTTATTTAAAAAGTGTTTTTATTTTAAAATATATAAATTTTATTTATTTTTATTTTTTATTAATCAATATGTTACTCTATTATGTTTAATTTTAAGTTAGAAGTCAATAAAAGAAAAGTTTGAAGACATAAGAAGAAATTAAAATGTGAACTCTACTTAGAAAAATCTTATGGTTATATATAAATGATTTTCTTTGCTCTAATAGATGTTGGAGGACTCTTGATAACAGTCTGTCTTAGACTAGACAAACAAACTTGTGTTAGGGATATAACAAGTCTTAATTATAATAAACCATATTAATTCAGCATATCATCCAATTCTAAGATTGAAGCCCCAAGATTATAGCTGTAGAATTTAGCTTAAGAATCCTCCCCTATGTAATTACATTTCCATAGTTATACATGCATCACCTATATAAATATGTCTAAATTTCTATTGTAATAAACACACAAAACAATCTCGTTTGTACAAATTTCTTCATGGTATCCAAAGCCCACGCCTAAGTTTTTTTTTTCTTCTTTGTTTCACCTTTGCCTAAACCCTTGCCCACACAATCATAAACAAACTACCCGATAGCCAAACCAACCGCTGCTTCCCATGACCATACAATCAAATCCCTCACTCGTAGGTTCCGCTGACATAATAACACACACACCCATAACCATTCCCTTACAAAATATTACCAATTTCATTACCATTTTCATAGAAAATTCTAATTATCTCGTATGAAGAAATCAAGTCAAAACAATCTTTTGCACCTAAGATCTCCTTAGCTACTTTGATGGCATTGTGCTTCCACCACCAAAGACAATCCTAACCTCCTCTACAATAGCACCTGAATATTTGAAATGGGATAAAACTGATGGACTTATTATGCTCTCACAACTATCCTATCTCTAGCTATCTCTTCTCTTGCCCTAGGTTGTATTACTACTCATTACCTCTAAACTTGGCTAAAAGACCACTTTCTACAACAGATAACAGTGCGATGTTCTCTCCTTCGGTACCGGTTACACATTACCAAAAAAGAGAACTCTTCCTTATCTGACTTTCTCGTAAGCCTCTCTTCTGCTGCTAAAGATCTAGCTACCATTATTGACCCCATATCCGACGAAGACTTGGTTCCCTTCGCCTTTAATGACCTCCCACCTGATTATAAAGATTTTATAACGATGATTGAAAACTGTAACACTTCACCCTTATTTCTAGAACTATAAGCGAAACTTTTATTCCATGAGCAGCGACACTTTACCATTCATCGGACAACACAGTTCTTAATTTTGCCCTTGTCGTTGCCACCTTCAATACCATGAGACTCTTCGGTAACACCCATCATCAACAGGATCACCCTTACCACTAAAAAACCCAGCATAACCTTAATTTCTAAATTAATCTACACCCTTCCACTAATAGGCTAGGCTTCTAGCCTTGAAACCAATTTCAAACCCACCCTTCAATAGACCATATCCCACTAACCCAACACCCACATTATACTTTAACCCTGCCCATCCCATTCCCTCTTAACCACCAGCCATACTTAAAGCCTAACCTATACATATGGTCAAATTACAACCATAACCCTCCCACATGCCAAAGCTATCTTAAATAGATCACACAACCGCTAACTGTTGTTTTCAATATTCTAACTCCAGAAATGCCCAACCCCATCATATCTAAAATACATATCACAATGGCTTTTCTTCTTTAAGCATACAAGACTCATCCCACACTTCTTCTTTTACCATTAATACTATTACTGAATGGCTACCCGACTCAAGCTCCATTGCCTATATGATTCCTAATCAACAACTCTTAAACTCCATATAACCTTATGACGATCCCAACCACGTACTTGTCAGAAATGCTAACTATATTTCTATAATTTTTACTAGCACCTTGACACTTGCTAAACATCCTAAACCTCTTTATTTTATTAATTTTTTAATTGTAGTATAATTAACTATAAATTTTTTATTTTTTGGTCAATTTTTCACTGATAACTTATGTTCAATTGAATTTATCTCTTTTAGTTATATTGTGAAGGATCTAAAAATCAAGATATTGTTACTCAAGGGTATAATCCACGACAATCTCTATCTAATGTGATTCCTCGCACGTTCCATGATCCAGTTGCCCTTCATACTCATAAAATGTCATCTAAAATTTGGTATCAAAGACTTGGTCATTCCTACAATAAAACTATTTTTAGTTTATTTCACAATCTGTTCTAAACTTTATAATAAAACTTTCTACTTCATGTTTTCAAGGTAAAAGCACTAGACTATCCTTTTTCTCGTCATTATGTGTGTCAACGGATCCCTTATAACTTATTCATTATAACATTTAAGGACTTTCCCTAACATTATCTTTATCCGATATCATTACTTTCTTATTTTCATAGATGATTTTAGTCGCTTCATATGGATATACCCTTTAACTCATAAATCTCAAACCCTTGAACATTTTCTCCATTTTAAAACTACTACTGAAAACCCTTTCTCTACAAAAATAAATATTTTTTCAAAGTGATGGAGCACCTGAACTAGTTAAAGGCCCCTTTGCTCAATATCTAATCAATAGTGACATAACTAACCAAATTTCCTATCCTTAAAACCCTCAATAAAATGATATTGATGAATGAAAAATTAGACTCATCATCAAAACAGGTCGTAATCTACTTAGCCATGCATCACTACCAAAAACTTTGTGGTTTGAAGCCTTTTCCATAGTAGTCTACCTAATCAAACTACTTCCTACACCTGTACTACATCATAAATCACCTCACGAAACTCTTTATCATATAAAACCTAATCTTACTCACCTTAGAGTTTTTGGATGTGCCTGGTTTCCCTTTCTTGCCGTAACATGATATGATAAACTCACTCCTAGGTCCCAATAATGCATCTTTCTCAGACACACTCCATACTAAAAAGGTAATTAATTCCTTGATCCCACCATAAATAAAATTCATATCTCTTGTCATGTCTTCTTCCTTGAGACCCTTTTTACCTAGGTCCATCTCACCACTCCTCCCTCTCTACCTACCCACCTTCTACCGTTAACTTATCCTTACCATTACACACTACCCCTACACCATCTACTTAATCATCATTGCAACATCAATCCTCATCACCATAGTTACCCTTAACCACCCAACCACCTTACCAAAATCATTATCCCATGACAATCGAAACTCATAAAAACACTTGAAAACTAAGAAATCTTCTTAATTATGTCACATTTCAAACCACTAGACCCTCACTTGCTTCTTTTGACCCCACCTGTTATACATAAGCCAAAAAAATGCTCCATTGGCATAAACTATGTCTGATGAACTTTAAACTCTCCATAAACATCATACTTGGACTCTTGTTCTACTCCCACCCAATGCTAATGTACTAGGTTGCAAATGAATCTTCAAAACTAAATAGAAACCTGATTGGACAATAGATCATTATAAAGCTTGTCTCATTGCAAAAGATTATCACCAATCACTAAGGATTGATGACATTGATACTTTTATCCCTGTGATTAAACCAACATCCATTCGCATCATCGCAACATTGCAATCTTTAACTTTTGGCTCATACATCAATTAGATGTCAACAATGTCTTCCTACATAAAAATCTTTAAGAACCTTTTTACATGCTATAACTACCAAGTTTTGTCAATCCATAACATCTCAATTATATCTATAATCTTCACAAGGTCCTTTATGGCCTAAAACAAGCTTCTTGAGCTTGGTTTCACTATTTAAGTAAAAATATTTTAGAACTCGACTTCACCCCTTCTAAATCCGAGACCTCTCTCTTCATGCACAAAACTTCCATTGATATCACCTTCCTTCTAGTTTACGTAGATTATATCTTGATTAATAGCTCCTCACAATCTTTTATTTCCACCCTTATTGATAACCTACATAATACCTTCTCCATAAAAGACCTTGGTCCCCTTTACTACTTCTTTGGAATTCAAGCCACTCCCACACTCGAAGGCCTCCTCCTCACCCAAACCAAATATACTAATGATGTTCTCTCTCGTACCTATCTTGATTAATCTAAGCTCACACTTACTCCTATGACCTTCACCTCACCTCTTTCTAAAAACCATGGCATATCACTATCAGACTCGATTAAATATTGAAGCATTGTAGATGCTCTCAAATACCTTTGCCTTATCTGTGCTAATTTCAGTTTGTTGTTAACAAAGGCTCCAAAATTTTGCATTACCCCACTAATGTTCATTAAATAGTTGTCAAGTTAATTCTTCGATATCTAAGGTCCACCATCTCTTACGATTTACACATCAAGAAATCACCAACCCTTACACTCACAACATACTTTGATGTTGATTGGGTTAGCTGTCCTGATGAACTTCGCTCCACCTCTAGCTACTACATATACTTGGGATGTAACCTTATCTCTTAGAATGTCGAGAAAAAAAAAGTTGTTTGCTCTAGCACTGAAGTAGAATACCAGATCATCGCTTTTGCATTAGCTAAACTCTATTGGATTACATCCTTACTACGTGAAATTGGTCTTTCCAACTTGAAGCCAGCCTTATGGTATGATAATCTTAAGAGATGTTTGGTATTATTGTTAGTTGTGATTTTTGCGTTTTTGTATTTTTTTTTGTTTCTTTGTTATTTTTCAGTTTATGCGTTGTATTAGTATATTATTTTTCTTTATTTATGTACTATTTTTTTCAGTTTCTGTGCTTAGAAAAATAAAAAACCAAAACTAATTAAAAAATGATGCCAAACATAGCTTTAGTGCTGCATTTTTCACTATAGATCTAGTTGCTCGTGCTCGCATTAAACACATTGAAATTGGTATTCATTTTATTCGTGATTTGGTAAAAAAGAAAGCTATTTCTATCTGACACATTTCAGGCAGAGAATAAATTTCTAATATCATGACAAAACCTCTTCCATCAACAACATTTTGCCAGTTGCGTGACAAGTTCACTGTTGCTTCTGACATGAGCTTGAAAGAGGATGATAAACTATGCTAATTTAGCTTATCATCCAGCTCTAAGATTGAAATCCAAAGAGTATAGCTGTAGAATTTAACTTGAGAATCCTCCTCAGTGTAATTACATTTCCATATTTATACATGCATCACCTATATAAATAGGTCTAAATTTCTATTGTAATAAACACACAATCTCTTCTATATAAATATCTTCTAGTTACTTGTAATTCCACGTAATTAGGGAATTGGTTCATATCATTTTTTTTTTTTTTGAAAAAGATGCTTCATACCAAGTTTCCCTCACCTCTAGCAACAAGTTTATCTTCTGTGAACACTACATTTCAAAAAATTCTTTTCAACATATAAATAATTTTATCATTAAAAATATTTCCTTTAAATCCGCATGTTAAGAGTTAATCATAATAAATTAAACAATAGAACATATAAATTCATTTAAATTTACGCTTTTTTTTATATTACTTGAACTACTCATTTGATAATTTATGTCTAAATAGATATTATATATAAATATTAAAGGCTTTAATGAACTTTTTCTCATATTTTAACCGTTACTTTCAATAATTACATTGTGATGTCAATTAATAACTACAAGTAAGACCCACAATGTGAGCAATTGAAGGAAGCTTTATGCTGCAAGAATGCAACTCTCTCTTCCTCTAAACACGCATCAGAGCCCCATCCCTGTACTAGTAGTAATCACAATAGTTTACCATCATCATGACTACCACTAATCTGATAGTTTACTCCTTCCATTTCTACTGATCTAATCTAGAGACGAATTCTAGTGTAGTTTACAAGAGACTCTAGTCCAACGTGTGCTTCAACATGTTAACGGTGGTGGTCCCATGTTATGAAGAAATTTTTGGAATAAAAACAAGGCGGCAGACCGAAAAGTAGAAATATACAAGACCTTTACTAGCGATTTAGTAGTAGAAGTGCCTCTTTATAATATTAAATATCCAAAAAATTTTAATTTATTATTAAAATTCGCGATGCCAATTATTCAATTAATGATAAATAAATATAACTTACTATTCTTTCTAAATTCTTCAATAGAATGTTTTATAAATTCTATAATTTTAATTAAATAAAAATATCATAAATTTATTGTTAAATTAAATGCATTTAAATTTTAGAAATCTGATAACCTCGTCACTCTTTAGATTTTCTTTCTATATATTTCTTAAGTGTTCAGAAAATTTCCCTTGTAGCGGCCTGTATCGACTTGTCGCAAGGTGCGTCCAAGCTGAAACCAAAAAGGAGAGAACAAGCTATTGAAATTCAGTCCAAACATACCTTTAGGTACAGTCTCTCCATCTAGTTACTTAAAGCCCTTGTGAGAATACAGTTAGCCTCATCACTTGGTTGCCGCTTGTATTTTTAGTTTTTAATTTTCGTTTTCCAATTTCATAAAAAAAATTATGTAGTTAATTTTCTAATTTTCTCTTTTAATTTTTAATTTCTTATATTTTTGTAACTTATAAAATTCATAAAAATTCATTTTGATTTTCTATTTTTGTTTTTATGTTAAAATGTGATTTTATTATTAATAATTAAACAACAATTAATTATTTAATAATTATTGATAATAATGCTTATGATAAATATAATTTAATTATAAACGAATAATTAAAAATTGATAATTATTTGACAACTATATTTTAAACTTAAAATATATTTAAAATATATGAATTTTAAAATCATAAATTTTTTCTATTAAATAAAAATTTATTATTTATTATTTAAATCTACATAGTATTAGTAATTTTATAATCCTAGTATATTTTAAAATTAATATTAGTTTAAAAATAGAAATTTAGAAATTTTTACTTATTTAATTATTTATTTTAATAAAATATAAAATATACATATTTATTAATAATTAATTGAACTGATAAACTGGTAAGACAATCAAGTCTTACTTTCTAAATTTTATTAAATATGAAATTAAAAATAAAATAAAATATGCTGTATGCAAGCTATTGTAAGGTTAATTGACATATTTTTTACTCATATTGTTGGCTGGTGAGTGGTTAGCTTCCAAATAATTTTAAAAATAGAATTTATAAACTTAACATTAAAATAGAAAATTTATTTATTTCTTATTATAAAAACAAATTTAATTCCCCTTCCGTAAATGATTAAGTGAAACAATAAAAACAGTTACAATAAAGGTTTGATGGAGAAAAGTGTGTATGTATATAAACTATTGCCTTTTTTTTTTTTGTTGGTACATTTAACACAAATTTATTTAGACTATTCAAATGTTTCTTTCTAAGAATTATTAAAGTAGTTGATGTAGGACCTCAAAGACCTTAACTTAAAAAAGTGGGATACTTATTATGTCATGTCTAGATAGCTAAGTTACGTAATGAAAAAATTATATTTTTGAATAATATGAATAGGAAAACTTGTAGAAGCCTGGTAGCATTGGAAGGACATGTTATTGAAGTGCCCACATCATGGATTTTACTTGGGCATGCTGATGCAAAACTTTTATGGATGCCTTAACTTCACATGAAACAATTGATATGTGCATCATC
>JAOXYD010000006.1:2845810-2868840 GCA_028565735.1 Pinacopodium congolense
TGTCACTTAACTTTAAGAGCTTGTTTGTGAAGTTTATTTGCAATTCTAAATTTTTATGTTTGGAATATAAAAAATTATTCATTTCAATTTTATAATTTAATTTCAAAAAATTCAACATAATTAATCTAATTTTCATCAAAATAGTTGATGTTTTAAAATGAATTCCACAAACTTGGAAAGCATATTTTTATCATTTAAAATTACTTTTACATATTTTTATCATCCAAAATTACTCTTATTAAGCTTTTTTGTGCACTTTTTAAAACAATCATAACATTATATGAATATTATGAAAAAATATATATTATAATTATAAACTAAAATAAAATAAAATAAAATAAAATTATAAATATAAACAATAAATTATATTGTCGTTTATAATATAATATAATATAATAACTATTTTTGTAAATATTTAATATAGGCAATTCTTTTGTAAGCTGATTTTTTTATAAAATTTTTTTTGAACTTTTTAAAAATTTTATTGGTAAAATTTTTTAAAAATTAAGGATGTATTATTATTATTTAATTTTATAAAGCTACTACATTATAGGGTATATTAAGAAATAGATGTAAATAAATTTTCAATTATATATTTGTTTCAAACATAATTATGAGAAATCAATTGAATTATATATTTTAAATAATAAATATCAAATAAGAGAAATTATTTGCAAATAGATTTCAATTCCAAATGGGGGTAAATCATTAACTTATCAACCAATTTATGTAAACATGTAATTTAAAACTATATGTTAGATGTGATAATTTATTCCATGAACAATTAAAAAATAATGTCTATCCATTCTCCTGGTATAAAAAACTATATAAATAAAAAACAAAAGGATAAATCCTTTAATTTTAAAATTTTAATTAATAGTCTAAACAAGAATTTTTATTAATAATTTATCTAAAAATTTCTAGAAATCCTCTATTGTTTAGCTAAGGATCCATTTGCTTTTTCTTAATGAATTTTAATAGTTTTGAGATTTTGGATTCAAAATTTAAGTAAATATATCCTAATTTTGTTTATCAAATAGAATCACATTCTTTAATTGTTAAGTCAAGAAAGAAAAAATATGGAAAACTTTCCAATTCCAACTACAAGCTAGTTACTAGGTTTGGACACAATTCTAAATCCAAAGGGTATGTTTGTTTACATTTCTAATTTTCATTTTCTATTTTTATTTTTTTAAATACAGAAATCAAAAAATAGTATAAAATAAAAAATAACGCATAAATACAACATGAAAATAAAAAATAGTATAAAATTGAAAAATACACAAAAATCAATAAAAACACCAAAAAATCACAAACAGAAAATGAAAATGGAAAGTTGAACTAAACAATACCAAAGCAATGAGAATGACTATACATAAGCTATTTTGGGAACTTAAACAAATGAAAAATTTTAGATGGCCCTAATTTGATGGCTGTTTTTAACTTTTGAGGATAGAGTAGTAATTTCACAAAAATGTGAAGGCCTTTAATAAAATGATTATTTTATTTTCAATAATTTAAAAAATTATTATTATATTATTTTATGAATTAGAGTTTAGATTTTATAATTTAAGATTTAGAAATTTAAATAAAAAAGATAAAATAGTATTTGTCTTTTTCCACCTTAAAGAGACATGACTGAACGCTCTAATGGAACCCTCAAGTTGTTCTTATAAAATGAAGAGGAAAGTAAAAGGAATTACTGTTCTATAGTTCCCTTAAGTGACTAAAGCCATTGTAATGAAGAATATTGAATGCACAAGCAATTTCTAGTGGGGAGGTCAATCAAATTTCCTTTTTTTTATTGGTAAAAAGTTAAATTTTCAATTTTTACACGACCCTTGTTAGTATACTTCCCTATCACTGCTAGAAAATATATCAAGACCATATCAAGTACCATAACGGAATAACATTCAAAATTTTCTTATAGATCAAATTTAATAAGATTTGATTTTGAAGCATTAAACAAGAAATATTAATAGAATTACACTAACTTTATTATACCTTCTTATAAATCTTCCTTTTGCTTTAAGAATTCGTTAATTCATAAATCGTTCAATTAATTGACCTCTAACAATATCTATAAGTTTAAATTTAAAGGAGAACTCAAATCTGATTTGAAAAGAAGAATAAAATAGTGCTAGCTACATTTTTCTCTTCTTCCCATTTATATGAAAAATCTAATTTTTAATAACTTTAGAATTTATTAAAATTATAATTAAAGTCAAACTTTAATCATAATTACAAATCAATCTCAATAAGATCAAATATCATAAGTTTTTAAAACTTTTCAATTAAGTCCAACTTAATTAAAATTTTTCTCTCTCTTTAGTAGACCTTTATATATGACCTATGAGATTCCTAATATATTGACAATGATTATAAATTATAATTATAATTTACAATTAGAATTAGATAAATTAAAATAATTTTTAATTTATATTTAATTATATAATTAATCAATTTGTAATCATAGATCATAATTGACGTCTATTAATATATGATGACCATTCGTATATTAGGAATGTCAAAGTTGTTTGACTTAACTTGTCTATGCACGATTATGATGTATAATTTAATCCTTCCGTCATCCATTATTTCAATTAAAATTAGAGTATAGAAATAATGTCTACCCTAAATAATTCAATCATATTCTTTCTTACTAATTAATAAATGATTTATAATTGATATTCAAAAAATAATTTTTTAAAATTTCAATTCACTTTAGCTAAAGATTCTCCAAATCACTACTAACTAAGATAGTGGAATATTCTCTCTCGTTACTTTAGAGTGACGAATCTTTTATTGATTCACTCAACTATCTCCATATAATTTATACTATATCTAATTACTATTGAATGACCTACTCCAAAAAATAGATCATAAGTAATATCAAAACATAGTTATTCCTATATGAGATAACTTTGATAATCTCAAGTCTTAAGATTAATTATACAACTATCATAATGAGGTAATCTATAGAAACACAAGTAAATTTTCATTTAGGATTCTCACAATCGATCAATTTAGTAAACTTATTATCTAATAAAACACTCACATGTTTTTTAAGTGTCTTCACATTTTAATTTATTAGATCGATTACTTATTTCATAAGAAAGAAACATAACATATGTTAGTCTAACTGTTCAATCAATATATCATCTTCATAAAACTTCAACTAGTAATATTTTAAGAATAATACAAAAATGCAGCCCCTTCACAACTACACTTCTAAGGCTTGCCTCTATAAAATGTTCTAATCCCTTCTTACTATTCCCACTCTTATATTCTTTCCTTCTTTGGCATTTGGGATTCTCATATCTAAGATGGCAGTTTCTTTTACAGAATTTTTGTGGCAAACTAAAGTAATAATTTATATATAAAAAGAAAAATTTTGTCTTTCTTAAAAAAAAGTCACGCTCTTGAAACTCCTTAAGTTAGTAATATGCTTAAGTAATCGATTCAAATCATGTCACCTTGATGTGAGATTCAAATCTAATAATTATATTCTCATTATAATTTTATAATTTCACAATAATTATTTCGTTAATTTTATCTTTATGATTAATAATTATAATATAATTAACAAAAAAGATAAATAAAGCCTTTTATTAAATAAATATACAATTTCATATGTGTAATTTTACAATCAAATGATCGACTGCAGGGATATAAACTAATAATATTCCACTTGTATTATAGTCAATCGCTTATATATCTAATATTATAACCATCTATACATCGATCAAGTCTTTTTTAAGACAATGGTTTAGCAAGAGAATACAAGATTGTCTTTAGTGAGAACTTCCTCTAATAAGATGTCGTTTCGCTCCACAGTATTTAAGTTTAAGTGAAACTTCCTGAGTACATGCTTAGATTGCTGATAAGACCTTAATTCCTTCACTTGTGCAATAACATCATTGTTGTCTAGTATAAAACTAGCGAATTATGATAGGGATGAATTTTATGTTATTTTCATATGTGTTTCAATTTAATTTTATTCCTATTTTGATGTTTAAATACTTAATTTATATTCCTTTTGAGGTCACATGCAGATTTGACCTTAAGATACAAATACAAACTGAAAAGATTAAGTTTGGAGAAAAAGGAAGTAAGGAGCAGCCTGCAGTCTGCTCAAGAGTATAACGACCATTTAGGTCAACTTCAACCATTATTTAACCCTATGTTCAAGACATTAATGGTGGTTGAATCCAAAGGTTGTTGAAGGTTAGTTAGGAGCCACTGAAGGATAAGAAAAATGATGTCTTTGCCAAAATAAAAGGCAAACTTTTCTTTTTACTCTTAAACTGTTTCGAAAACCTAGAGAGGCTTATAAATAGAGAAGAGGAGTAGATTTTCACAAGTTTCACTCCTAATTTGAGGCAACCCTTTATTTTCTTGACTTTCCCTTGGTTTTTAGGTTTTCCTCATCTTATTTTAATTTCTTATTTAGATTATGTTTATGTATCATGTTTAGTTGCTAGTTTCTTTAGTTTGTAGCTTTTTTTTTCCTTTTTTTAATATTTTGATGTA
Source organism: Pinacopodium congolense (assembly GCA_028565735.1). Classification (NCBI taxonomy): domain Eukaryota; kingdom Viridiplantae; phylum Streptophyta; class Magnoliopsida; order Malpighiales; family Erythroxylaceae; genus Pinacopodium; species Pinacopodium congolense. The sequence goes on from JAOXYD010000006.1 coordinate 2,850,344, forward strand.
TTTAATTTAGGTTTTGTTAAATGTTTTTTAAACCTTAGACTTTTGGTAGTTTAATGTTATTTTTTAAATTCCAACATTGTCTTTGTTGTTTCTTTTGTGTTTCTTACCATTTTAGATTCTATTCTTGTCATTTTTGTTACATTAGTTTAATTTTCTCTTAGGATAGAAGATATTGGATGGATTAATGGCTTATAATTATGAAATTGAAATTAGGTTTTCATGGGTTTTGTATTTTTGTACTAGGATTGAATGGAAACTCCGATTTAATACCATGAATTAGGAATTTTTGATAAGATTAACCATCTTGTTTATGATTTTTAGTCCAATTACTATGTTTAAATTTTTAATCCTAATTTTCATTAGCAATTACCATAACTGGTGATATTTTAATTGATTTTGTAGTAAAGTTTAATCAACTTAGCCTAGAGTTTTAATTATTTAGGTTACATAGTCCGATCTTGTGTGATTATGGATTAGGTTAATTGTTCCATAATTTTTAATGTTGTTATGCTACTAAATATAGAGACCTTATTCTAGGTTGTTGTGTGATTAGGGATAAGTTTTCTATCATATGTGAATTATCTAAAAATAGAGGAATGAGAACAAAATTTATACCCAAGTTTATAAGCTAATATCTTAGGCAAAACACAATTTACATGTTTTCGATGATTGATTGTAATTCATAAATCTGGAAAATGTCTTCTACTCAAGTTCTTTTATATGTTATATGTTTCCTGTTATATGTTTTCTTATTTAATTAGCTTTAATTTCATTAGTTGTTTTTTCTTTTATTTAAATTCTATCAGATCAAGAGTTTTCTTTACTTTTCTTTTTATTTTGCACAACATTAAAAATATTTAGAAAACACTACTAGTTCTCTATGAGATCTACATTGACTTGTGTTACTACATAGTTAGTTAGATTAGTTAAGTAATTTATTCTTTGGTAGATCACGACAAGCTCCACCAAATTAACAATGTTAGGAAGCACTTCAAGTTCTGTGATAAACTTTTTGATCCAAATTCTTTTTATATCTCAAAAACTATAATATACTTAGTCTCAATTGTTAAATCTGCGATGGATGGTTATTTGGAACTCTTCTAATTAATCGCACCACTACAAAGAGTAAATATATACCCTGATTGTGATCTACTATAATCATGATCAAATTAGAAACCAACATTCGAGTAATCTTGAACTCTCAACTTAACTCCTTTATAGACCAGGAGAATATCTTTAACTCTTCTTAAATACTTTAAAATATTTTTTACAGTTATCCAGTGACCCTTGTCTCGTATATAGTGTCATATATATGATTGCTCCAATAGATGAAGCATATGGAATATAATCCAATATATATCTCTCTTCTTCTATCTTAGGATACATATTCTTATAGAGAGAAATCTCGTGTGAGGTGGGTAAGAATCCCCTCTTAAGATTCTCTATGTTAAAACTCTTTAGTACTTTGTCTATATATATGGATTAGGATAAATTAAACAATATCTTTGATCTATCCCTATAGATCTTTATACCTAGTATACAGACTGTTTCTCCTATATCCTTTATGGAGAAGTTTTTGGATAACTATATCTTAACAACTGTAGTATAGTTATGTCATTTGTAATGAGCAATAAGTCATTTATATAAATTACTAGGAAGACGACTGCACTCCTACTTTCCTTATTGTAAATACAAGGTTCATCTATATTTTTTATAAAATTAAACTCATTAATTATCTCATTAAAATAAATGTTTCAATTTCGTGACATTTGATTTAGTCCGCAAATATAACTTTGTAACTTGCATATTCAATCAAGAAATTCTTTGAATTCAAAACCTTCAAGTTATGTCATATATGCATCCCCTGTTTGAGGTCAAATTAAAAGTATTTTCAAGTATTAATTGATGTAAATTTACCCATATCTTAGTGATTAATTATTTAATTATTGTTTTGAAATGTTTATATTGTAGGTTGATGTGAAAAATGGAAGAATTGTGCAAAAAAGAAGTAAAAATATGGTAGGAAAAAACTAATGATGAATGTCTAGCAACCTACGTTGAAGAATGCAAATACAAAACATCAACGATGGTTCCATTATTAATCAACGAAGCCATTATGCTTTAATTCCAACCATCGTTGAAGGTTAGTAGATAAAATTTCCAACAACTTCTTCAACATTTGTGACTCGTGTCTGTCCTCCATCTTCTACAGCTCTCTCTTATAAGAAGAGACATCCTGTAGAGGCTAGAAGCATGTAGATTAAGGCCTTAAACATGTTTATTTCTTTTATTTTTCAGATCAAGTTAGTTTTCCATTACATTCTTGTTTATCTAGAGTTTTAAGCTTTAATTCAAGTTTCCAAAGGTGGATAGATGCCATTTAGAGGTGGAATATCATTTGGTTCTTTGGTGAATTTTGACCTCTTAATTTTGTTGCATTACATTATTAATTTAATTAATCAAGGTTATGAGTGTTTTATGCTTTATTTTATGTTCTTTGATTAATATACATGTTTAATTTAATGTTCAGTTAAGGTTAGGTTATTAAATGTATTAATTGATGTCTTATGAATGATTTATGAGCTAATATTTCTTTATTGAATACTTAATGCTTATCTTAACTTGATCAATTAAGATAAAGTCATTAGATAATCTAGAATTCGAGAAATCTATCTAGGTTATTAGGTAAATCAATAAATAGTGTAGTTTAAATTAGTGAATGACTAAACTCTAATTAGTCATAAAGGTGCTAGTCCTTAAATAAGAGATTTTAGTATTAGAATTTTTGAACTTTAAGCCTATCTCCTAAGTCTGATGCATGACCAAATTTTAGGATAGGACCAACAGAGATAAGACAATGACTTAACCATAACACTGTCTTAATTTCTTAAAGATATCCTAGATTAGGCATAAAAAACTTTAGAAAATAAATTAAATCATTGACCATCTAAACCTTGATTAAATTATTGGAATTAGGAAAAGTACTCTTGAACTCCTTTATATTGGTTGGAAGCTTTCTAGGTTAGTTTTGTAATTTTAATTATTAAATCACAATTATGAGTTCTTTAGATAGTTATAATCTGATTAACCTAGTATTTATAGTACTTCCTCATAAAATCGACATTCGAAGTCTTAAATATACTCTACTTTATTACTTTTATGACAGATGCATTTTCCTACCAGTTGGCTTTGAATTTATCTTCAAAATTGTGCTAAAAGTTTTAATCACGTAAAATAATAACAAGTTTTTAGCGTCATAACCAAAGAATTAACTGTGATACTGGGAATATATTAATGTCAATTACTCTAGAGATTTATTGTGATGCATGTGTTATTATTTTTTGTGTTTATTTGATGTTTGGATTAGAATTTTCTATTTTTCTATTTTTATTTTTATTGTTGTGATGAGTTGTCTTTTGTTGACTTCATTTAATCATCAAGAAGATGTGGTAGCAATAAGACTATTAATAAGATTTCCGGTGGTATGAGCCTCAACTTTAATTTGATTAGGACAATACTTGAACGAACCATTTAGATCAAATTGACCATATCTATACCTCTGATTCAATGGACTACTGGATTACTCTTAGCTCCATCCATCTTGTTTTGAACAGTCTTCCCTCTTTTTGATCCACAACATTCTAATTGCTTCGATGATGATTAAACCATTAGTTGGATAAATCAACTTAATTATTCTTAGCTTAATAAAGCTGCATTTGAGTAATTGTTATTGTTTCCTAATGAGTAGCTTGAACATGATCAAAGAACCATAGAGCAATTCTAGCATCAATTAAGGAAATTGATCATATAGAGCCAATTGAGTTAGACAACAATAATGGTGAGCTTATACTTGTTTTAGGTGAAACTATTTTAGATGTTATTGCCTTTAAGTATAATGATGACGTTGTTCAAAGTGAGATTAATCAAGAGTCTCAAGAAGCACTTAAGCCCATTGATTTCATAAGTATTTCAATTTTTTATGCTAGGCTGATAGTTATATACCTAGACTTTTTACCATGAATTTATATACCTATAAATTCAGGGTAAAACTTATGAATTTAGGACTCCACTATAAGGTATAAAAACTCTTCCAAAATTGATTTTTCATTATTCAAAGAATGTGGATGAGCATCCATATAATAGACTTAGGAAGAGAATGAAAATTCTCTAACTTTAAGGTCCAACTAAAAGACATTAAAGAAACACTTGTTGGGAGGCAATCCAACAGTAAAAGTATGATGGTGTGCTTTAAATAAAGGTGGTGTGTTTTACTTTTGATTGTGCTTTGAATAAATTGGTGTGTTAGTGTTTTTTTTTTAATTTTTGGTGTGTTTGTTTATTTCTGGTGTTTTAGCCTTTTGCCCTTGATTTATAGTTAGTTGTAAGTCACATCAACTGAGAGCTTTCGTGATCACATCTTTTTATGGGTGTATTCTTTTCCTTTTTCTCACAATTTGTACTTTATTTGTGATTTATAAATATTAGGGATAATGATTAATTTAAGTGTGGGGGATGGATATATCATGTGATCACACTTGAGATTTTCTTATCTTATAGCATATCATTTTGTTATCTTCTTATTTATAGTATATAATTTGTGAAATTTTTTTCAAAATTTTCAATTTTCATTGAACATTTTTCCTTTTTATTTCGATTATTTTTAATATTTAAGATGTTGTATCATTAATTAATCATGTTTATTAACAAATGAATTTGATTTTTCCATATCTGATGATCATTATGATTTTCTTTGTATAAAATATATATTCTTAAGTAATTTGTGACTTCTTTTAAACATTTTCATTAGCTTGTTTCAGATAAAAATAAAAATAAAGAAAGATCAGTTTAAAAAAAGCATGTTGGAATAAGTGAGTAAATAAATTCACTTAGTTAGATTTGAACAAATAAAAAGGTTGAAGTTATTGAGTGGTGTTAATAGTTAATCTATATGATATGATTTAGTTAAGTAATCGAGATTGTTAATGACAAAGTGTTCACTTTCGCATAAAAGATTAAACAATATCTCAACTAAGCTTCTAAAACTCACTTTTGTGTTTTTATGTTATTAATAATCAAAAGAAGCGAATTTGTTTAAATGGTGATACATTTCACTTTGTATGTATTCATTTTATATTTAAAAATGATTAGTGTGATACAATTGAAGTTTGAAGAAACTTGAAAATTGAATTTTTTTTGCTAATTAATATGCTTAATTGATCATATAATGATTCATTTTATACTTTAAAGATTTAAGAAAAGCTTTAATGATTGTGATGACAGACTTTGACAAGTTTCCTATAATTATATTCTATTTAGAATAATGGATGACGATTTAGTTTTCTTGAGGACAAGCAAACATTTAAGTATGGGAGAATTATTAGTGGTAAAATTGATAATGTTTTTAACTATTAATTGATGTAAAATTTCCCCTATTTTAGTCCTTAATTATTTATTTATTGTTTTGAAATATTTAGATTACAGGTTGATGTTAAAAATTGAAGAATTATACAAAAAGAAAGAAAAAATATTAAGTTCCAGACTATAAATGGTGTTAGGACAAAACCACTGTTGAATACCTAGCGACCCATATTGAAGGATGAAGATACAACACATCAACGATAGTTCCAACGTTCATCAACGTTGCTATTGTGCTTCGATCTAACCATCTTTAAAGGTTAACAAACAAATATTCCAGGAACTTATTCAACATTTGTGTATAATGTCTATCCTCCATCTTCAATATAAGAAGGGTCATCCTCCAAAGGCCAGAAGTATATAGATTTAGGCCTTAAACACATTTGTTAGTTTTCCATTTCAATCTTGAGTATTTAGAGTTTTAAGTTTTGATTCAAGTTTCCAATAATGGATACACGCCATTTAGAGGGGAATATCATCTGGGAATCTTCTTTAGTGAATTATATCCTCTTAATTTAGTTGTATTACTTATGATATTTGATTAATATGCATGCTTGATTAATTTTCAGTTCAGGTCATGTTGTTAAATGTGTTAATTGATGCCTTATGAATAATTTGTGAGCTAATTTCTATTTATTAAATGCTTAATGTTTGTTTTAACTTGATCAATTAAGATAAATTCATTAGATAATCTAGGGTTCGAGAAATCTACATAGGTTATTATATTAATCAATAAAAAATGTAATTTAAATTAGTGGATGACTAAACACTGGTTAATCATGAAGACGTTAATCCTAAAATAAGGCATTTTAGAATTAAATTTCTTAAACTTTAGACCTATTACCTAAATTTGATATATGACCAAACTTCAGAATATGACTAATGGAGATAAGGCAGTGACTTAACCATAGTGCTATCTTGATTTCATGAAGATACCTTAGATAGGTATCATAAACTTGAGAAAATCAATTAAATCATTGTCCATTTGAACCTTGATTGAATAATTGGAATTAGGAAAAGTAATCTTGAACTCCTTTACATTTGTTGGAAGCTTTCTAGATTAGTTTGTAATTTCAATTATTAAATCACAATTCTGAGTTCTCTAAAAAGTTGTAATCCAATTGACCTAGAACTTACATTACTTCCTTGTGGGATCAAAATCTGAAGTCCTAAATATACTCCAATTTAGTAATTATACGAAAGGTGCACTTACTACCAGTTGGTTTTGAATCTAGTTTTGAAATTGTGCTAAAAGTTTTATTCACATAAACCAACCGCAGTCTTCTTACAAATTTCAATTAAAAATATTATTTTGACATTCATTTACCAAATTTCGTAACTGTGTTATGCTGTTATAGCTAATAAAATCTTTATAGACCTAAGCATTGCTATTAACAAAAATATTTTATCAAAATTAACTCCTTATTTTTGTTTATAACCTTTTGCTACTAGCCTTATTTTGTACTTATGTACATTTGCATCCATGTCTATTTTTCTTTTAAAAATCCACTTATACCTAATAATTACAATACCTTTGAGTGCATCCACCAAAGTATATATCTAGTTAGTGTACATGGATTCTATTTTGAATTTCATAGCTTTTTTCCATTTAAAAAAATCAATGTTTAACATTACTTCCTTAAAATTAGTAGGTTCATCATTCATGAGTGAAGCATCACCACTTCCTTTTTTAACATGATTTAATCTAATAGGAGGATGACATATCCTATAAGAGCATTGTGGACTATGTTTTTTTTTTAATCATTAGTTGTACATCTGATGTATCAACTTATAGTTTTTATGCTACTTAGATATATGTTTATGGTTTTAAAACTTCTCTAAATTCTACGTTACTCCTATTACTTTTCTTGAGGATAAATTCTCTTTCTAGGAATATACCCTATCTTAAGATAAATACCTTTTGTTCAAGTGGACGATAAAATTGATATCCAAAACTCTCTTCTAGATTCCTTACAAACTTACATTTATTTGATTTAACTCAAGTTTATTAAATATTATAAGCTTTACGTAAGCATCACATTCTCAAATCTGTATATATGACTCTTTCTAGTAAATTTGAATAGAACTCTATTTAGAAAGTAAGCAATAGTTTCAAGAGCATATTCTTAAAAAAAAATTATTAAGGAACGTATCATATCTAATAAAGTACGATTTTTACTCTTAGAAATCTTAATATGTTGTGAAGTTCTAATAGAAGTTCATTGTGAGAGAATCCCATTCTCTTTTAAGTAACTAAGAAACTCTTGGTTCAAGTACTCGCCACCTCGATCAGATCTAAGAGTATTAAATCTCTTACTAGTTTATTTCTATACCTAAAATCTAAATTCTTTGAAATTTTCAAATGCTTCAGACTTATATTTCATTAAATACATATTGTCATATCTAGAATGGTCATCTATGAATATAATGAAATAAGAGTATCCATCTCTATCTTGAGTAATCATAAGCCCATATACATCTAATTGTATAAGGCATAACAACTCATTGACACGTTGTCCCTTTGCACTAAAAGGTAGTTTATTCATCTTACTTAATAAACAAAATTTATAAGTTTCTTATGATTCATAATCAAAAGGATCAAAATATCCTTCTTTATGTAATGTCATGATTCTTATTTCATTAACATGACCTAATCTATAATGCCATAAGTAAGATGGATTTTGGTCATTTAATTTCCTTTTCCTACTGTTTATATTGGGAATCAACCTATAAAGATCTAATTCATATAAATCATTTGTAACTAAATCATATCCATAATAAATATAATCTTTATAAAAAGAATAACTTATGTTCTTAATAATGAAATTAAATCCATTCATGTCCAAATATGGAATAGAAATGATGTTTCTTATTATAATAAGAATAAAATAAAAATTATTGAGTTCAAGTATAAGGCCAAGAGGTAAAGCTAAACTATAAGTTCTTATAATTAATGCAGTAACTCTTACTTTGTTACCGACTTGCAAGTCCACTTCATCTCTCTTCAACAATCTGTTATCCATTAGTACCTGCATATTATTATAAATGTGAGATCCATATATAGTATTTAATATCCAAGACTATAAAATAGAAGTAGAAAGATTGACTTCAAACATAAGCATACCCTAGAAAAAAGTTACCTTTAACTTCTTTCCCTTCAAGCTAGCTAGATAAGCTTTACGGTTGCCCTTTAAGTGTCCATAAACCCCAAAATGGAAATAGATGTCCTTATTATTCTTCTTTTGGACATCGTCTACTAGCTTTTTTACTTTAGCAGGAGCCTTTTATTTGTTATTCTTATTCTTTTTAAGGGTCTTACTCCTATTCCTAGAAGAAACGTCAACAATAAGAACGTAATTAGGTTCCTTCTTAAGGCATCCCTTAATGATTTTAAACATACCGAATAATTCAACTAATATCACATCCTTTTGGTTCATATGGAAATTCATTATAAATTGTAAAAGGCTTGGAGCTAGAGACTAGAGCACTAATTCAATGCTTAACTCATGGTTCATGACATACCTAATTAGCCTAATTTTTTTAATGTAATCAATTATCTTCAATATATATAGCTCCATTGAAGATTTAAGTGACATCCTATATTGAAATAGATCTCTAGCAATCTCAAACTTCTCCACTAGACTATGTTCACCAAATAACTGTTGAAAGTGCATAAATATAGCCCTAGCATTTATATTCTCATGCTGCCTTTAAAACTCATGAGACGTGCTAGCTAACATTACACATATAACTAGTTTATTATCACCCATATGATAACTCTCCCAAACATCATCTACAGCATCTTCTACAGGTTTAGATAAAAGTTTAGTGTCAAGAAAATGTAGTTTCTTTTTTTCTTGAGAATAATTCTTAAGTTACATAGCTAGTTTAAAAAGTTCAATTCAGTCAATTTATTTGCATCTATGATACTCCTCAATAATAAGTTCATACTCATTGTCAACAATTAAAACATAAAAAAATGAAAAATTAATTTATTCCACAAAAATCAAAAGAAGGATTTTAATTAATATTTAATTACTCCTACTATTTTAAACAAATAAATAGCTCTCACTATTAATTTAGGAAATTGTCACATAATTTCCTAGTAGAATATGATCTCATTCTAACTTAATTGATCTTAAATTTGCTTAATAAACCAATTAAATTAAAATTAGGTAGATAATATTTTATCAATCACATCTTATATAACTCCTAGATTCGTTAGCTGATAACTCTTTTCCAAAATATATGTTATATGTTGTTCCCAACCTTACATTTAAATTAATATGATCATGAGTTTACTGATTTAAATCATATAAATTTAGCTAAGTAGGACTCATCATTATAAGACTAATCATATTTAGGTACCGACCTTGAGTTTACTTAACAAATTAACAATAAACAAAACTCTGGTTTATCCCTATAATAATGGAAGACATCATTCATGTTCTAAATATGTACTTAATATTTTTATAATAGATTTAAAATTTTCCATATCTCATTCTAATTAATATAATCTTATTATAATAATTTATCTAATATAATCTAATTATAAAAGATAACTTGAGCATTATGCTTAATTCTAATTATTGATTTGATAACTAATTTAATTTAATTAATAAACTCTTGAAAAATAAAACTGAATTTCACATTTATTCCTAATAATAAAAACTTTTTGAAAAACATTTTTCGAAAATTAGAAAACACTTTTCTAAAATTATTGGGAATTTTAAACTAATTTAATCTTAATCCTATTAAGAAATATTAATTTAATAAATTAAAGTAATTTTAATTTAAAAAGTAAAAGAGAAGGTTACTAGTATGTAGCATTAGGAGGCATAGCCTCTTAACCTGCCCGCGCCCCTCTTTTCTAGTCATTTGCCTGGCTTTTTTTTTTCGTTTTTTTTTCTTTGTTTTTTGTCTAGTGCCATCTATTGCTTTCTATCTTCTTCATTCTTCCTCTTGCCTATAGGTCTCTCTTTGGGTTTCAAAACACTATCTTTAACATATCAAACAAAATCTATATAGAGAGAAAGCTTCACTAATAAAAAGGGTGGTGCAGCTTAGCACATTGGCGTATATTCTTACCACTGATGGTATATCTTGCAGGCCATATGGTAAAACTAAAAATACTCACTCAATTTTAATCAGCTTTAACAAAAGGTAAATGCCACTTGAATTCATGAATAATAACTCATCAATAAAATTAAACACAACCATTAAAAATAGACAAAGCTCATAAACAACTTAAGGAAACACTTCAGTGAGTGCTTTGATTCCATTTTTAAATGTTATTCAATTATAGAACCAAAAATATCAATATAGGTTACATTAATGTAAAACCATCTTTAAGATCTTTTGGTCATGCTTAACTAGACATTTCCAGTTTTTCAGGAAACATGAATAACAAGCATAAAGGAACTTAAGAGGAATCAAACAAAAAAATTTCCATAAAACATATGTCTCTTCATATTGATAAGGATATCAAATAGATTTTTAGTTTGCATTTTATCTTATAAGGATCTCATCTTGTATTTTATTTGTTTTAGGATTCTACTAGTTTTTTTAATCTTAGTCAAAATCTTCTCATATCCTTGTGATAGTATAAATTTATTTACCCTCATCAATGAATATTAAGCTTTTATGTCTCAACGTTTTCCATATGGTATTAAAGCCAATATTGGCATAACAGTCTCTGCTATGTTGCTTTTTGTTTCTTTTTGTTGTTTTTTTCCCTTTCTGTTGGCTTAACAGCCTTTGATTTCCCTTTTTTATTTCTTCTCACAACCCAATCACTTAGAAAATGTCAACTACTTTCACTGTTTTCTTATCCAATCCTTCCTTGACTTCCCTACCAAATTTTGCATACCAGTTAACCCATCAAACTCAACTCATCAAACTACTTATTATTGCAAGCTTAACTAATGCCACTCTTATATAGTTACAATTTAGCCCACCATATAACTTAATCTTCTATAGCTCCCCCTAAAACTATCAATAGATAGTTAAATGTAGATTATGAGTCATGGTTCCATATGGATTAGCTAGTCCTCAATTGGATCATCAGATCAATGATAGAACGTTTTGTGCCACAGATTATTGATGCAACCACAGCTCACCAAGCTTATCAAAAATTATCAATAACCTATGCATCTGGCTCATAAGCTCAAGTCAGAAACATTAATTCAAAGTTTAATCGATTGGAGACAGATGATGTAGAAAAAATCACACAATATACATAATATGCAAAGAACATATTTAATCAACTCATGACATTGCAAAATCCTATTTTAAAGATGATCTGATCCAGGTATAGGTAACCAATATAGGCCTTTTGTTCGTGGTTTTGAAAAATGATTAGACCATGTTTCTTTTGACGATTTATATGGCCTATTATTAAGTGAAGAAGACAACTTAGGATGAGAACAACCTGTCTAAGATTCCATGCTACCCATTACTCACCTTACTACAAGTCAAACAAGTCCAGTTGCCAATTTCATCACCTAAATTCTTGCCATGGTAGAGGAGGCAAAGGACGTGTAGGGGAAGTAGGGAAAATGACACCTTCAATTTATCCTTTTTAACAGAACCCTTTATGGACTTGCAAGTTATTTTTACATCCATTTAACAATCTGCAATGTTTGTGGAGTTCTTGGTCACTTGTCTCGTCAATGCCTAATAGCTAGAACTCAACTATCTCAATACAACTTCCAATCACAAAAACCAATTGCCAATTTTGCAACTCCAAATTTTTTAGCACCCTAAACTCAGAAGTGGTTCATGGATACAGGAGCGACCCACCATCTCATCTTAGAGTTGGAAAATCTTTCTTCTCATATAGGCTCTATCATTCCAAATGAGGTATATATTGGAAATGACCAAACTTTGCCACTCTTAAACACTGGTTCTTCTTTGTACTTCTCTGACAACAATTCTTATCACTTGTCTAATATTTTATATGTTCCTGTTGCCTCAAATAATTTAGTTTTTGTTTCTTCTTTTACTAAAGTTAATCAAGCCTCTATAAACTATTTTGTCATAAAGGATATCCACATAAGACAACCTCTTCAAGTTAGCCAGAATGATCAAGGCTTATACCCTATAATGTTGAAACCAATCCAGCAATCATCTCTAATTTTGGCTTTCTCTTGTTCTCTCCAAACCAGGCACAATCGTCTGGGACATCCACATATTAGAAATGATAGACATGTCATAAATAAAAATAATTTGTCCTTTTTTAGTAAATTCTTTGATATTTGTCATGGGTGTTATATAGTTAGTAAGAGTTATAAGCTTCCTTTTCCTCCACCTGTTTTTAAAGCTATGCAACCTTTAGAGTTAGTATGTTCTGATTTATAGGTCTATCACATGTCCCTTTTGAAGATGGGTATCGTTATTATATAGTTTTCTTTGATCATTTTAGAAAATATACCTATATTTATTTCTTGTGTTTTAAATCCAAAGTTCTTAGTGTCTTCATTAAATTCTGACACTTGATTGAATTTTTTTTTAGGTTCTAATCAAGAGTTTACAAGCCGATAAGAGTGGGTAATATCAAGCCCTTACCAATTATCTTCTTGAAAATGTTATTACCCAAAAAGCTGCATGCCCTAAAACACCAAAACAAAATGGTTATGATGAAAGAAAACATTGACACATTGTTGAAACTGGCTTATCCCTTATTTCTCATTCCTCCTGTCCACCACATTTTTGGACTTATGCCTTTAACATGACTGTTTACTTAATTAATAGACTTTTAACACCAAATTTTCATCTTGATAATCCATACCCTAAACTTTTTAGTCAAACTCTTAATTATTAAAGTTTAAGGATTTTTTTTTTTTGCCTTTGTTACCCATGGTTAAAACCATATTCAGCCTTCAACCAAATGTGTATTCTTCGATTATAACAAAGTTTATAAAGGATATACTTGTTGGGATTTTTCCTCTAATAAGTTTTATGTTTCATTCCGTGTTGTCTCGTGCCATGTTGTTTTTTATGAGAAGCACTTCCCTTTCAAAGATAGGGTTTATGGTGCTCATAACTCTAGCTCGTTAGCACTTATGTCAAATGAATGACCTACAATTATTTTCCTTCCCCCATTATTGATTCTTATTGGACCTAGTCCACCATAACAACCACAATCCCATCCACCCACTTCTTAACAACAATCTCCATCTGCCCCTTCTCTAGCCTACCCAACGACATCACTCAAAATTTTTCCCAATCCACCTATAATACCAACCTAACCTATAATACCAACCTAATCAAAATGCATCCAACGGTAACAAGAGCTTAATTAGGTAACCTTAAACCCAAAGCCCACATCAACTTCACATTACTGACTATTGTCCCTTTTCCCTATTCATAGGCATCTAAATTTCCAAAATGGCTAACTGTTATGAAAGCTGAATATGATGCCATGGTTCATAATGACACCTGGACTTTGGTTCTACCTATACCAAAGATGAATATTATTGGCTCTAAGTGGGTTTATCGAATCAAACATGACAAGAATGGCAGGATTGAGCGTTATAAGGCCCGGTTAGCGGCCAAAGGATTCGATCAATAGCCTGGTATTGATTTAAAGGAAACCTTCAATCTAGTTGTAAAACCAAAATCAATACGTACTATACTTTCTCTGGTAGTTTGTAACAACTATCAAGTTAAGCAGTTTAATGTCTCCAATGCATTCTTACATAGGGCTTTGAATGAAAATGTGTACATTGCTCCAACTCAGGGTTTTATTGACCACTCCCATCCAAATCATGTTTGCAAGCTCAATAAGTCAATTTATAGATTCAAATAGGCACCACGACAATGGTATTTATGTCTCATCGCTACCCTTTAAAAACTTGACTTTCAAAGGTCTAAGACTGATTCATCATGTTGGTTTTATATTGCCAATGGCGAAGCAAAGTAGGGTCAGGAACAATGAATCTCTAAGGCTTTTTTCCTTATTTATACCGATGACATTATTTTCACAAGTAACAACAAACGTTTTTGGACTTAGTCATCTCCAAATTATAGCAAAAATTTCCTCTTAAAGATCTAGGATGGTTAAATTATTTCTTAGGTGTTGAAGCTATGTGATGTCGAAATGGATTACTTCTTACTTAAACTAACTACATTTATGGCTTGCTTCAAAAGGTGAAAATGGTGGGTGCTAATACTGTCTACTCCTCTGCCAATTCGGGAACTTGACACAGTTTATGGAAAATTCATTGATCTTACTCTCTTTCATAACTTACTGAGTGGATTACAATATTTAAATTTTACAAGGCTGGATATTTCCTTTTATATTCACAAACTTTCACATCATGTGCATGATCCATTTAATGAACATTGGCAAAGCTTGAAATGTATCTTACATTACTTGAAACTCACGGTAACTTTTGGCTTATTTATTCAGCCAGCCACTAATTTCTCCATCAATGCCTACTTTGACGTGGATTCAGGAGGTGATAAATAAGACTGCAAATCCACTACTAGCTTTTGCATTTAATATGGTCTGAATTTGATTTCTTGGTCATCACGCAAACAACATACTGTTACTAGGTCATGCATAGAAATAAAGTATCATGCCATCACTGCAGTTATCCATGAAGTGCATTGAGTGGTCTCCTTTTTCTGTGAGATAAGCCTCGCTATTACTAGTAAACCTACATTTAGTGTGACAATGTCTCCACAACATATCTCACCAATACACCTATCTTCCACACAAGGTCCAACCATTTAGAAATTGATTTTCGTTTTATTAGAGATAAAGTGGCTAAAAAGGAGACAAATATGTAGTATATCTCCACCAAAGATCAGTTAGATGTTGTTCTTACAAAGCCATTATCCGATAAACACTTTTAGACATTAGGAGATAAGTTGCCAGTTTTCTCTAAACCTATACAAATTAATGGGGGATGGTAAGGATATCAGATAGATTTACAGTTTGAATTTTATTTGATAAGGATCTCATCTTGTATTTTATTTGTTTTAGGATTTCGCTAGTTTTTTTAGTCCTAATTGTAATCTTCTCATCTCCTTGTGATAGTATAAATGTATTTACCCTAATTAATGAATATCAAGCTTTTACATCTCAACATTTTCCATACATATATCACTTTTCATAAACTTAAGTGAGGTAGCAAAAATTTCATAATGATTTTTAGAAATAATAAAAGGAAACATTCATAAGTTTTCGAGATGTAGAAAACATAAGAAATAAGCAGTGAAACCACTTCTGGAACACTCCAAAAAATCACTTTTCACAGGAAATTAGTGAATATTCAAAACCCTAGAATTATTTTCAAGAAACCATTTCAAGAAAATCAATAACCAAAAAACCATATATCTATGTTTCTAGAAATCACACCTGTACAGTATAAAAGTAACGTTTCTAGATAACCTTTATCATGAGACTATAAGAGATAGTCCAAAGTAGAAAACATAACTATATACAGCATATTTGCAAGCATAATCAGTTAACATAACTATAGACAACATATTTGCAAGTAGTAATCAACTCTAAAACTCTTTTCAAAGAACAAAAGATTGACAGAAGACAACAAAAACTCTAGACCATTTCTAGATTACAAAAATAAAAATTTTCTTAAACAATTTCAAAATAATAAAAATTGTATAACTCTTATACACATCAAATTTAATAGAACTAAGCATATAAATCAAATTAAAACTATTAAAGGTGACTTTGATACCACTGTTGGAAAATATACCAAGATCATATCAAGGCGCACAGTGGAATAACATTCAAAATTTTCCCATAGATCAACTTTAATAAGATTTAATTCAAAACATTAAAAAAGAAATATTAACAGGATTATACTAACCTTGTTATGCCTTCATGTAAGTCTTCCTTTCCTTTATGAATTTGTTAATCCATAAGTCATTCAATCGTCCGACCTCTAACAATATCTACGAGTCTAAACTCAAAGGAGAACTCAAATCCAATTATAGAGAAAGAATGAAATAGTGCTAGCTACAATTTTTTTCTTCCTATTTATATTTTAAAAATATAATTTTTCATAACTTTAGAATTTATTAAAATTTTAATTAAAGTCAAACTTTGATAATAATATAAATCAATCTCAATAAGATCAAATATCATATATTTATTCTTAAAGTTTCTAAAACTTCTCAATTAAGTTCAATTTGATTAAATTTTTTCTCTTATTTTAGTAGACCTTTATGTGTGACTCATTAGATTTTAATATATTGGTAATGATTATAAATTATAATTTTAATATATAATTAGAAATAGATAAGTTAAAACTACATTGAATTTATTTGTAATTCTCTAATTAAATAATTTATAATAATAAATCATGATTGATATCTAGCAACATGTCATGACCACCCAAATATTATGAATGTCATAATAGTTTGACTTAACCTATCCATGGATCCTTATGATGTATAATTTAATCATGTCGTCATCCAATGTTCAAATTAGAATTAGTGTTACTTTAAATAATCTAATCATATTCGTTCTTATTAATTAGTAGATGATTTATAATTAATATTCGAAAAAATAACTTTTTTAAATTTCAATTCACTCTTACCAGGGATTTCCCAAATCAGTGCTAATTAAGAACAATGAAATATTCTCTCTAATTACTTTAAGGTAACGAATCCTTTATTGATTCACTCAACTATCTCCATACAGTTCATATTATATCAAATTAATACTGAATTGACCTACTTCAAAGAATAAATCATAAGTAACATTAAAACATAATAATTCATATATGAGATAACTTTAGTAATCTTAAGTTTTAAGAATTAATTATATAACCATTGTAATAAAGTAATCTACAATCATACAAGTAATGTTCCATTTAATATTCTCATAATTGAGTCAATTCAGTAAACTTATTCTCTAATAAACACCCATAAGTTTGTTTAAGTGTCTCCACACTTTAATTTATGAGTTTCAATTATTTTCTTTATAAGAAAGAAATATAACGTATGTTGGTTTAACCATTCAATCAATATCCCGTTTTAATGAAACTACAATTAAAAATATTTTTGGAATAATACAAAAATATTATTAATAAGAAATAAGAAAATTTTTTAATTGCACAATAATTATTTCAGAGATTTTATCTTTATGATTAGCAATTAAAATATAATTTAAAAAACACATAAAGATAAAGAACGTCTTTTATTAAATCAATATATAATATTATACATGTAATTTTACAATCAACTGACTGGTTGTAAGGACATAAACTAATAACTACTACTACAAATAAAAATAATCTATAGTTAGATACATATCATCTATTTCATGGTTAATAATTTCTTAAGATTCTATTTTAACTAGTGCTTTTCTCTGTATTTTTATCCACAACATCAGTTCAAGTTTATTAGAAGAAAAAAGCCTCACTACTCTAATTATTTCAATGAGCATAAAAATATTGCATTATACATGGAAAACACCAAAGGTTACATCTTTAGATGATTCAAGATCCTAATAGTTCTTATTTAAAACATAAACACCCACAAGGAAAAGTTCCTTTTTCCTCTCTACAAGTGCTGACCCCTAGGTAGGCAGGGGTTGGCCCTGGGTTGGGGGTTCGTCCCTCAGTAGCTCCCTTTTAGGTATCTCAATGTTCTCATTTCTAGTAAGAAACTCTCTTATAGTGACTGTTATCCTCTAATTGCTTCTATTTATAAGAAGTAACATAATTAATGAAAAAAAAACTCTGTCTTATGATGGTCCCTTAGCTATTTCCACTCTTACTAATATGCATGTGTAATGGTGCTCTCACTTACCTTTACTACGGAAGTGGTTAAAACTTTTTCAGGACTTCCTTTGAAATGGAGCTGAAGGAAAGACCAAGATTCCCAAGGTCAAGTAGTTGATGTGTGCTTGCCGAAAACCTATGGTGGCTGGGATATCCCTTCAATTCGAATTACAACTAAGGCCTTCTTTATTAAGAGGTTACAGAAGTTAATCACTGATAAACAAAGCCTTTGGGTGAAATAAGGATACCAAAATTATTAAAAATGCTTTCTTTATCCTTAAAAAATATTGACATATGGGAATGTCACGAGATTAATAAATC
>JAOXYD010000006.1:2878485-2899809 GCA_028565735.1 Pinacopodium congolense
ATCCTCAAGCAAACCAATCTATCAACTTTCTCAAATTAGTATATAATTATAGGAAAATTAATTCAAGATCAACAACACTATTATTGAACATGTCTTCTTCATCTTTAAAAAATAATGACTCATTGAAATGTTATATTATTAATTATTCATATCAATTCTCAAATGCATTTAAATCATTTTATCCTTTTTCAATCTTCAACCTAAATCCCAAAAAATCAATTCCACATGCAGAAGGCAAATATAATAAGTGTAATGCATCAACTTTTTAAACACTTTTGCATTCTTTATTTAATAATTATTTAGATAACTAATTAATTAAATATGTGAGCACTCGGTTGAGAAGTAACTCAATCTTTTGACACAAACTTGAACATTTTGTTGTGAACAACCCCCGGTTACTTAATTGAATTACATCAAATCAACTAGCAATAAGCACCACTCATAACTTCATCCTTACACACATATATAATGCTTTCTTCTTTTTCTCTTTCTTTTTCTTTATTTTTTTTTTCTCTTTTCTCCTTTTTTTTGATATACATATATGTATAAGATTAGAAATCAACTGAGTAAATTCTGCTCACTTATTTAATTAACTAAGTTATTTATTTATTATAATGATAAAAGTGTTTTAAAAGAAGACACAAAATTACTCACGAAGTTACATTTTATATGTGGAATATCATTCTAATTATTAAGTATCTATTATCCAAATTATGAAATGAGTTACAAGCATTTAGTCATTAATATCAAAATTAATCATATAACATTTCAAATTGTCAAAATAATTAAATTCAAAAGAAAAAATAAACAATAATAAGCATTAAAATCGAAAAAAATTTCACAAATTATAGACTAGTAAAGAAAAATCAATAAATTGATATACTATCAAATAATAAATACTCAAGTGTGCTCAAGACATATATCCTTCCCCCACACTTAAATTGAACATTGTCCCTTATGTTCATAAATCAACTAATAAACATAAAATGCGAAAGAAAGGAAACGAATACACCTGGAAAAATATGTGATCGTAAAAGCTCTCTATTGATGTGAATTGCAGCTATTTAAAAATCAAGGACAATATATCAAAGCAACAGAAATAAAAGAAAAGACATAAAACTAAAAACAAACACACCAATAGCATGCTGAAAGCATACTAATTTTATTCAAAGCAGAGGAAATCCTACTTCTACAGTTGGATTACCTCCCAACAAGCACTTCTTTAAGGTCTCTTAGTTGGACCTTAGCGTTAGAAAATTTTCAACCTAAGCTTAGGTCCAACACCTAACTTCTCATCCTCATCCTTTGAATAATGACAAACCAATTTCGGAAGAGCTCCTATACCAATAAGAAAAGTCTCAAGTTCAAAAGTCTTACCCTTAACAAAGCATTTTGGTAAAAATTCTAAGGATTCAACTTCTGCTCGCGAATCAAAAAGCCGAAATACTTATGAAATCTATGCTCTCATATGTTACCTTGGACTCTTCATCTATCTTATTTTTAACGACTCAAAATTGATGCTCACAGTCAATAGTTTCAAATTTTAGGTTACTTAAAGTTAATACTGACTCGCCACTCTCATTTGTTAGGTCAATTGACTCTACATGATCAATTTCTTTAATTCATTCTAAAATTTGCTCCATAGTTCTTTGATCATACTCAGGTTAAGAAGGATTAAAATGAATGCAGCCTTATTAAGTTAAGAATAATTATGATGATCCATTCAACTAGAGGTACACTCATCTATAGACTCAGGAGACTGTTGATTAGGAAAATGTGAGGGTTGCTCAAAATAAGTTGGATTAAGTCAAGAGTAATCAGGGTAATCCTCACAATTAGGGGTATAGGTTTCAATGTGCTCAAAATGATTTATCCAACTATCATCCCAATTAATTATAACTTCAAGCTCATACCTTTGGCGATCTTACCAATGGTCTTGTTTCCTCTACATCTTTTAATTAACTAAGGGAAGTTATCAAAAGACCACTCTCTATAAAAATAAAGATAACATAAAATCAAAACAAAGAAAGAAACTGCTAATCTAAACATTAAGAAAAATAAAACAAGAAAACAAATCTCTAAAGTAACTAACACCGATATATCCTTAATATTACAATTAACTTCCCAGCAATGATGCCAAAAACTTGATTGTGATTGGCCACATACAAAATTAGTTTAAATTAATCTATCTTTCAAAGTATAATTTAACAATTAATTCGAGACCAACTTTCGACAAGTGTACCAGTCGAATTAAGTAATAAAGTAGAGTATATTTAGGACTCCGAGTATCGATCCCGCGAGGAAGTTTATATGATGTAAGTACTAGATCAATCGGATTACAATTATCTAAAGAACACTCAAGTTTATAATTTAAGAAAATAAATAACTAAAAGCCAATCTTAAAAACCTAGAAAAATTCCAATCTATTGTAAACGAGCTACAGATTGCTTTTTCCTAAATTATTCAATTAAGCTTTGGTGGTAAATGATTTAATTGATAGATCAATGATGCTTAATCTAGGGTCTTCTCGAAATCAAGGCAGCGATATGGTTAAGACACTGACTTATCTCTTAGTCCTATTCTGGGGTTTGGTTATGCATCAAACTTGGATAGTCGGCTTAAAATTCAGGAAGTCTAGTCCTAAATCATCCTAATTCAAGACTAACACCCTCAAAATTAACCAATCTTTGGTTAGTTCATTGATTTAAATTATGTTGTTTATTGGCTTTTCTAATAACTTAGGTAGAGACTATCGAATCTTATATTATCTGATGGCACTATCATAAGTGATCAGTTCAGGACAAACATTAAGCATTTAATAAATAAAGATTAATTCACTAATCATAAATTAACACTATTAATCGTCCATAAATAGATTCAGCATGATAACTTAACTAAAATTAAACATTAAGCACAACAATTAATCAAAGAATATATACTTTGATTAATTCAAAATAATAATAATAATACACAAAATTAAGAGTTTATAATGAACCAATCACATCCCTAGATGGTTATCTAACTTTGAACTACGGGCATGAAGCTTTTGGAACTTTAAACAACCTGAAAATCTCAAATTACAAAAGATTGAAAATTAAAACAACTTAAAACCTACTTTGATATGAAAACTACTAAAAACTAAAGTGTTTTTTTTTCCTAAACTAATGCTTAGAATGTCTAGGGAGGCCCTCTATTTATAAGGTTGGAGTAGCTGCAAATGGAGAAAGAAGACAAATCGCAATTGTTGAAGAATCTGCTGAGAAAACGTGTCTGCGTCCTATAATGGCGGTCTACACCAATCTATAACGGTGTCATTATAGAATGAATAGCCTACCATTAGTATGCAATTTTTTACTCCTTCAACAGTGGTTTATGAACCATCAATGGTGGGCTATGCAGGGTGTCGTTAATGGTTCAAAATTGTGTCCTTCTTTGATCTTTTTGCATATTTTTACAATTATTCACATCAACCTACAAATTAAATATTTATAAACATTAATTAAACAGTTAAGCACTGAAATATGGGTAAATATACAACAAATAACATCTAAAAACACTATGAATTTAGCCCCTAACACATGTTAATAAAAAAAAACTACGAGTCCTTATATTGTTAAGTTGACATCCTCTCCATATTAATATAATAAAAACACTATAACTCCCCTAGGGTTTTGATGTTATACACTACTTCTAGTTGTGATATTGATTATTTTAAATAAAGACTAACATGGAATTGTTTAACAACAAAATGTGAGTAACAAACAAGAATAAGAGTCATTGTTCTCACCTTTTTATGATGGTCGATTTATTGCTCTCTATTGTTCGTTTGGTTAACACACTAAAACGAGCTTTAAAGGGATGCTAAACCACCTCTCCTCCTCTACAAATTTTAATTCCAACAATGACTCTTCAATCATGATTACAGATCTTCCACATCCTGACACTAAGAAGACACGAAGGCCCACTCTCCAATATCAATACTCATAATTTACATGTTGAACAAAGAATCCCAAATTTCTATGTCGATGATGAGATTGTTGCTTTACAAGTTCTTTGATTTAACAGTAGAATTTGGTGAAGTCTTTACATGGCCGTCGATTGAAGTCATCCTCCTCGATGCCCCTCTACGTTTTCACCAATTGGAAACAATGACACAAACCCCAATTTTTCCTAAAAGAATCACCTAATGCATTTGATTGACTTAATAAAAATGGTATTGTCCAAATCTTAGGTTAATAAGCCTAAGTAAACTGAGTTATTAAGCTTAGGTTGACAGCTAGCTGCCAAGTGTTAAAAATCAAGGCTGATTTGTCCTCCACATTAGAACTACTAATAGTGTGGTTGACAACAAATTGTTCTTTCTTAGTCACAGAGCCCCACTTTGGTACTTTGTTTATAGCTTTTTTAGGTTATATGATAGAAAGGGTTTAACTCTGAATCCTCCTTTCCTTTCATAAATGAATGGCTCAAAAGGGGGATGGGTCCTATTACGGACTGGGTGAGAGGTGAAGGTAATTCAACATAAACTTAATGTTTTAAACCAAATAACTTTAAATTTTATTTTTAAATAAATTATAATATCTAAATTAATATTATGTACATATTTAATAAAGTCAAATTGTTTTCTATATCTTTTATTTAAAATACAAATAAATTTAATTTTTTGATACCTTTTTAATTGATTCCAACCTTGAAAGAAATAACATTTAAAATTAAAGAAACATAAAATAATACTCCATAACCCTTCTTTGCAAGGGTTAAACTGATTGATAGCATAAATGCTTCGCAATTATAAATCAATCTCAAAATGCCTAAAACCTTTCATTCATGTACTTCTATACTAAAAAAAAAACTACAACATCCTTGATCATCTAGGTATTAGGTACTGCAAATCCCAAGAAGCTTCAATTTGTTGACTTTCTTTTATTTTGAAAAACTTAATTTCATTTCATGGTTTTCATCTTTTCTTCAAAAGGGCAATTGAGTTAAAAAAAATTCTTGTTGTCGTGTTCAGGATCACGTTACTAGGATTTCATTTTTCGCCTTTATATTAAACTTATTTATTTTTCTTAATAGATGATTTACTATAATAATTTTTTTTTTAAGGAATGTGTTGCAGTCAATTTCTTAAATGAACGATTTAAAGACTTATTGATTCTAACAGCTGATTACAAAAACAAATCATTTGAACCTTTTAATTCATAGATACGAATATCTCGAACCTATGAATCGAGATATTCCAACAATATGACCAATTTATATTCTAATCAACTCCTATTTAAATTGAAAATTATTCTAATATTGAATATGTCACGGTGGGGTTGGGTGAGGTTGGAGGAAAAAAGAAAGTGGAGGAGGTGCTTAGAGAAAAAAAAAACAAAATAAGGAGGGGTGGGGTTAGGATTGAAAGGGTCATACTAATTAATTAAATTGAAATAAACTGGTTGATTACATAAAATTGATATTTTTTTAGATTTTTTAAGAAAAATGAATTAATAAACTTATCAGTCCTAAGTCAACCAAATTGAACTGGTCAGTCTGATTCAATTTTTTAAACATTACTTTAAACTATAACATGAAGAGATTCTAAATCATATAATATGTCAAGGAAGTTCAAACTAGTTCATAAGGATGAATTTTATAGTATTTATATATGTGTTTCAATGTCATTTCATCCTTATTTTGTTATTTAAATGTTTGATTTGTGTTCCTTTTGAATTTACATATAAGATTGATCATTTGACACAAATATAAGTTAAAAAAGTTAAGTTTGGGAGTGATGTGAAGCAAAATTGGAATGAAAAGAGTGCGGAATCAATTTGAGGACTTAAAACATCATGTTATGAAGTTCCACACTAAATTTTAAAGCCATATGACAAGTCGTAAATGAAGCATCAAGAGAAGAGCAAGAGAAGCTCAAATAAGCATCGATTTTGGTACAAATGACTTCAGTGATTCATTAAGTGCACTTTTAAAACTTAGATTGTTCTGAAATTTTATGAGATGCAAGAACATTATGTGAGAAACCTACATACCAAATTTCATGGCTAACGAACATACATAGGAGGAGTTAGAGTAGAAAACGTGAAGAGGAGCAAAAGCTATCAACCAACTAACGTTTAGGATATTTTTCCAATAAGCTATACAGCGATTAACTCCAGACCACAGTATAGCTTTATTCAAGGGTCATATAACTAGGGGAAAAAAAGCTTTCTTATGCCAAAATTAAAGGCAAAATCATCCATTCACTTCCAAATAAACCCCAAGCCTTAAAGAGAAGTATTTAAAGGAAAAAGGGAACAGATGGTCATCACTTTTGGCTTTCCACTTAGACTAGCCCCTTTCTCTTGTACTTTCTTAAGGTTTTATGTTTATTTTTACTTGTTAATTTGATACTTGTTGTTATAATAAGCATTTAGGTAGTGCTTTCTTTCTATTTCTTGTGTTTCTACGGCTACTTTTTTATTTTATTTAGTTTATTTATGTAATTAGTTTGGGTTTTATTGGAATACTTGTTAAACCTTTGATTTTGTTAGTTTAATAATAATCTCTTATTTTTCTAGCCTTATGTTTGTTTATTTCTTTATGATTCCTACATTTTCAGTTCTGTTTATGTTAATTTCATATTGGATTTGTGATAATTTCATTATGTTAGCTTAGGTTTTCCTTAGGTTGAAGCTATTTGATGGCTAATTGAGTTATAATTATTATATTAGAGTTGGAATTTGAACAGGCATTTTGATTTATATTAGGATTGAATTGGAATTCAAATTTAATGATATGACTTAGGATTTATTCATAGGATTGGTCATTTTAAGTATAATTTCTAGTTCAATTACTAGATTTTTGCTTTTGATCCGTAATTATCAATTACAAAAACCATAGGTAAGGATAAGCTAATTTATTTTGTAGATAAATTAGTCAACTTAGCCTAGGATTCCAATTCTCTAAGTTGCACAATCCAAACTTATAAGATCATGGTTTAGGTTAGTCGTTCCCTAATGTTATAATGTAACTATACCACTAAATCTAGAGAGCTTGTTCTAAATTGTCATGTAGTTAGGGATATTTTTGGAGCTTGTTAGATTTATTTAAAATAAGAGGAACTTAGGATGTAAGATATTGTTTTTGTCTATAAGTTACCATTTTAGACATAACACAATCTTTATAGTTTTGATGATCAATTATAATTTATAATTCCAATAATATCTTTTATCTAGCTTTCCATTATTATTATTTGTTTCTTATTTTGATTGCTTTAATTTCATTAATTATATTTGTGTTTATTTAATTCCTTCGCATCTGTGGTTTGTTTTTATTTTCTTTCTCTTTTACGCAACATTAGGAATAGCTTACAAATACAATCAGTTCTTTATGAAATCGACCCTGACTTACCCTACTATATAGTAGGTTTAGTTAGGTATTGTATTATTTGATGAGTAAGCGATAAATCCAATATATCTTTGGCATCATTATTGGGGAGTTAGCGCTTATTTTTTTAACTATTTAGAGTATTGGTTTTATTTTGGTTTTTGTTGATATCGGTTACCTTGTCTTCAAATTATTTTTTATTCACATCTTTTTCTAATTCTACAAACTTTAAATGACATGACCCATTATCAATATGTTTTTAATTTTGATATCTCTTACTATCCTTATTCTGATGATGAGTTTCAATATCTTAATACTTCCAAATTAGAGTAACAAGTAGTGAACCTCATATCCTTAGTCGCAAAAGTAACGATAGATTAGAAATAAGTTAAGTTATATAAGGTTTGCTCATTTTCAGGTTATTAAACTTTTATGTGTCTTTATCTTATAGGATACATAGCAATATAGCTTCAATTCTCCATTACCATGCTACCAGAGTCAGTCACAACTCAATATCATACCTTCACCTCCACTATCACCATCACAAGCTAATGGGATGTTATTAGAGGAGATCATAGAGAGTTTGGTGATGAGTACTCTTCAATTCCAACAAAAAACGAGAAGTCACCTAAAAGATTTGAAAGATCAAATGGGCCAATTGATCAACGTGATAAGGAGCCTAGAAGCCCAAATTTCTTCAAGCATTTTTAGCCAATTAGAGAGAGACCCCTAAGAGAAGATGTGTAAAGTTTCATCAGAGAGTGGAGACCAATAGGAGCACCCAAAAGACGATGAGGAAGCATAAGAGCAGCATGATGAAGAAAAGGAATTAGTTTAGGAAAAGGAGGATGTACAACCTCCTAAGGTAAGTGATGTATTTTGTATTATTATTAACCAACTTTCACTCCCTTTTCCTAACAATTTGCAGGTGAAAGAAGAAGAAGTCGAAGAGAAGAAAGAATAAAAGTCAATAGGTGCAAATGAGTTGAATGAGTTATAGCTAAGTAAACCCAAGCTAGAGGGTGACGAGCAGGATGATGAGCCTCCACATTTATCACCTGCACTATTAGGGAGGCTATCCTAGTGAAAAGTCAATGTCTATAAGGGAAAGTAGACTTTGGAGTATGATGGAGAAGTAATGCAGTTCCACCTCTCCAATCTTATATGACATCAAGTTAATTGGGAGCCCATTTTGAGGAAAGCTATGCCGGGCTCATCAAGGAGTTTGAGCATGTTTCTTGTCAAACTCAAACTTCCTTTTGATACTGGATAGTATGCATAACAGAGATTGAACTAAAGACCTTAAAATAACGCTTCTTGAGAGGCAACCCAACCTTTCCTTTAAGTTTTTATGTCTTTTCCTTTTTTTTAGTTAATTCTTTAGTAGCTTTGTATTTAAGTGCTTTTCTTTTTTGTGTTTGTTTTATAGGAAGCCAAAAGTAAGAGTAAACGTGGGAAATTGTGTCTCTTATGGACTTCATAATTTTGCCTCATCAAAAGAGTACTTTGTTCCATATCTCTATGTATTTGCACTGATTTTAGGATATTAAGGACAATGTCCAATTTAAGTTCGGGGGTAGAGCAAGTTTAAAATTTTTACACACTTAAGTTATTATGAGTTTGATGGAGATGATTTAAATATGCTAGTTTGAAATGATTCTTATCTTTAATTAATAGTGAATTGTGGTACTTGAAAGAAATTGATGCTTAATTTGATGAACTTTGCTCAACTCTTGAAATGATGCTAATTTTAAAAGTTTTTCACTTTTCTTTTTCTTTTAAATGAGTGTCATGTGTTTTTTATAGTCCATTTCTATGATATTTTGTGTTTAAGCACATTTTTTATAGTTTATCAAATGAATGCGAAATGGGATGTTTGAAATAAATATAAAAAAAAAAGAAAATGTGTGTTTATGTTGAATAAAATAAGCAATTTTCATTCTGCTAGCTTCAAACCAATGTAAAGGTTGAAGTTCATAAGCAGTGCTAGTAGCCATTTGAAAAAGTAATATAATCTAGTAATTGAGGGTATTCACCACAAAATATTCACCCTTGCGTCAAAAAGTTAGATGACATCTCAAACAAGTCAAAAAGTTAGATGACATCTCAAACAAGCTAAAAGGAGCATCTAATTGAGTAATTGGGATCATGCATGACAAAATGTTTGTTCTCGTGTAAAAACACTAATTAAACTCCTAAATATTACTAAAAAAAATTAAATTGTGTTATGTTCTTAGTTTTTTTTAATTAATTTGATCATCCTTGACTAGTTTATGTGATGAACTTTGCTAAATAGCTTAAATACTTGATATTATGTATATTAGGTTATTTTTTCACCGATTAGGTGCCTTACTTATGATTGTTTTGTTTTTTGTCATAATAGAACTGAAGTTGGTAAATTAGATTAAAGGCATTGATTAATTTTTATTATGCTCAATTAAATTTTGTCTCTTGATTAGAATTGTTTGAATAAAGTTTTTAAGTCATTGCTTGAGGACAAGAAATAGTTTAAGTATAAAGATATTTAATAGGAATGCATCAATGTTATTTCATCCCTATTTTAATATTTAAATACTTGATTTGTATTCCTTTTAAGTTTACATATAGAATTATTCTTTAGAAGCAAATACAAGTTAAAAGAGAAAATTTTTGGAGTAATTTAGAGTAAAATTGAAACTAGAAGAAGTGTATAATCAATTTAAAGATTTAGAACATCATATTATGAAATTTCACACCAAATTTCAAGGCTATATGACAAGCTATGAATAATGCATCAAGAGAAGAGTAAGAAAAGTTCAAACGAGCATCGATTTTAGTACAGGTGACTTCGATAATGCATCAAGTGCATTTTTAGAATTCAAATTATTTTAAAATTTTATGAAATGTATGAGCATCGTGTGAAGAACCTGCATACTAAATTTCATCGTCGTCAAACATGCATACGAGGAGTTAGAGCAAAAAATGTGAAGAAGGGTAGAAGTTGTCAACCAATCAACGTTTAGGGTATTTTCCAATGAGTTATATGACGGTTGACTTCAAACCACCACATGACTTTATTTAAGGGCCATATAACTACAAGAAAAACATTGTCTTATGCCAAAATTAAGGATAAATGCGTCCATTCACTTCCAAATAAACCCCAAACCCTAGATAGACATATTTAATGGCAAAAGGGAATAGATGGCCGTTAATTTTAACTCTCCACTTAGAGCAACCCCTTTCTTTTGTATTTTCTTAGGGTTTTAGGTTTATTTTACTTATTTTTCCTTATTAATTTGATTCTTGCTGTTAGAATAAGCGTTTAGGTGTTGTTTCTTTCTATTTCTTGTGTTTTTACTACTATTTTTTATTTTCGTCAGTTTATTTATGTAATTAGTTTGGGTTTTGATAGAATGATTATTAAACCTTTAATTTTGTTAGTATAATGTTAATCTCTTATTTTTCCAACTTTATGTTTGTTTATTTCTTTATGAGTCATGCGTTTTTAGTTTTGATTGTCATAATTTCAAATTAAATTTATGCTGATTTCATTATGTCAGCTTAAATTGTTCTTAAGTTGAAGATATTTTATGGCTAATTAAGTTATGATTGTGAGATTGAACTTAGAATTTGAATGGGCATTATGATTATGCTAAAATTGAATTAAAATTCAAATTTAATGACATGAATTAGATATTTATTCATAAAATTAGTCATCCTAAGTGTAATTTCCGATTCAATTGCCAAGTTTTAACTTTTAATCTATAATTGTCATTAGCAAAAGCCATAGGTAGTAATAGATTAAGTAATTTTATAGATAAATTTAATCAACTTAGTTTAAAATTTCAATTCTCTAAATTATACAATTCAAACCTATGAAATTATAGTTTAAATTAGTGATTCTCTTATATATTAGTGCTATTGCACTACTAAATATAAAAAACTTGTTCTAGATTATCACGTAATTAAGTATATTTTCAAATTTTGTTAAATTTATCTAAAATAAAATAAACTTAATACATAAAAACTTGTTTATATCTATAAGTTAACATCTTAAATATAATATAATATTTATATTTTCATTAATCAACTATAATTCATAATTTGAATAATATCTTCTATCCAACTTTTCGTTATTATTTATTTCTTATTTTGTTCGCTTTAATTTCGTTAATTATCTTTATGTTTATTTAATTCCTTCACATCAAGAAATTTGTTTTTATTTCCTTATTATTTTGCGCAACATTAAGAATAGTTTAAAAATATAACTAATTCTCTCTAAGATCCGTCTTAATTTGTTTTACTACATACTAAATTTAATTAAATATTTTATTTTTTAATGAACAGACAATAGCTCCCCCATAACCCCCATTCTCTTTTTTCTTGAAAAACTAACATAGGTTTCTTCGACCTCACATGAACATGACAATCAATTTATCTCATGCCACTTCTTTTTCTTTCTTTGGGATTTAAATTTGAGACTGACAGCAAGATACATTCCACCAACGGAATAATTACCTTTACTACCCGTTTGGTTCGGCTTCCGTTTTCGAATTTGGTTTTCGAATTTTCTAAATACAAAAATTAATAAAGAACATCACAGAAATCGAAAAAAAAACACTCTAACACAGCACAGAAATCAAGACAGACATCACAAAAATCTATAAAAATACACAAAACCCAATACAAAAATATAACATCCACATCTAAAAACCACAACCAAAAACTTTATCAAACAGCCCCTAAATGATTCAGCAGCCTGATGTTTCAAATAAATATTTTCATCCAAGACAAGGTTGGTCAACAGTTTGGTCCCACTTGCCTAGCTTGTCACTGAATACGACATAAAACAACCTCAAGAAGTGTCAAGCGGCAGTGGATTCATGGATGATTAATGCTTTCTATAGAAACAAAAAACTGCTACTAATTCACATTCATGTGGTCTATGAGAGTAAGATGTGGACTAGGACATACTGGATGACAAGGTCCTTAGAGTTTGATTCACATCTAAGTGAGGTGTAGTGCCTTGACCACAAATATCCTTCACACATCAAAAACTATGAACTGTAAACACTGATAATCTGGTGATTTCACAGGGCTCGAGCTTAGAGTGTTACCTTTGAAGATCCAGAGATTTCAAATGTTCCATGGTGAACCTGAATCAGCGGATCAAAATCAAAAGAGGCCTCTCGTGATTGCAAAACAGTTGGTTGATTTGAGATATTGCACTGACTAGGAAGACTGTGAGCACTATGCACAGATCTTTCTTCATTTGCAGAATATGGACCTAGATTACTATTTAACAATATATTTCCCTCATCAAAGCCCAATCCTGACAAGGGCAATTGCGTACGCTGTGCAACACCTGGTAAGCACATTGAGTGCAAACTCAAACCATTTCTCATTGTCAGCATCTACAAAATAACCACACTTTGTAAGCTTTTGTTCTTTTATGATGATGAACAGCTCTTATTCCATCTGTCTGAAGATGTCCAGAGATTAAGGCATGCCATCCTATGTCTACAACCACTCCATTTGCTCTCGAAATGGCAGATCGGTAGAACAAGCATATATAGAAGCAATATCTACAATTTAAATAATCTTTAAAAAGAAAAAATTCATCAAATTCATTTCCAACACAAGTTGTGGCCAAATTGATCAGATTGGAAAGCTACAACAAAAGAGATACAAGCAAAAATATTAATTTCAACGTTAACATTTTTATTTAAATTTAAGTCAGATACTAACATTTTAGATCATTCAAATTCAATCCTAATATTTGAAAAACATTCAAATCAAACCTTAATATTTTGAAAATTTTACAACTAAACCTCAAACAAATAGATCCTTTAGCACCATTAAGGCTTCATCAATTAAATGCACATGTGGCAACACACATGGCACCCTCTTAATTTTTAAAATTTTTACCCTCTACATTGGCACTTGTGAGCTCCACAATCAGATCTCCGTCCAATTCCACCTCTCTCTCTCAGTTGCAATTCTAGCGTTGTCAAAACAACAGAGGACTTGGTGAAGAAAAAAGATCGAAGCAAGTGGAGGAGCATGCTGAGCTTGTTTTCAAGAGCTTCAAATTGTCAAACATTAGAGACAGCAGCAGCTACCACTAGTACTAGTATTGCTTCTCGACCATATCAAGCTGCTGTTGCTGCAGCTGTGGCTGCTAATAACTACCCTCAGCATCAACACCAAAACCCCATGCCCAGGATTCATCCCTCAACTGCTAGTGCTGATTCTTCAGCAGGCAGGTCATGTTTGTTCCATCATCTCCAACTCCAGCTCCAGCTCCTGTTCCGTCAAGGCCAACCATGATTGTGTACCCAGTCACAGGTCCTGCTGAGATCGTTTGTGTCTTTGAGTGCTTGCAGTGTTTTCTTCATGATTGGATTGGTTTTGGTTATGTGGACTGGAGAACTTAAAATTGCCTTATTTTATAATGGATCATCATGGTAAACGTGCTATCTTTCTTTCCTTCTCTGTTAGAATACAAGGTTCATGCTTACATCAGAAATGGGCTCTGAGCTTTGAGGTTCATGGATAATCATTATCCAGTCCGAAATACCTATCATCAGGTACAAAATCATGGTTGGCCTTGGTAAAAGTTCAGCATGCTCCTCCACTTGCGTCATATCTTTTTTCTTCACCAAAGTCATCTGCTATTTTGACAACTTGCAACTGGGAGAGAGAGGCGGAGATGGACAGAGGGAGATTTGGTTGTGGAGCTCAAAATTGCTAGCTGAGTTCCACGTTAGCACTTGTCAGCCAAAAAAAATTTAAAAATTAAGAAAGTATCACATGTACTATCACATGTGCACTTAATTGACGAAGTCCTAATAGTGTTGAGGGGTTTGTCAGTTTGAAGTTCAATTTGAAATTTCTAAAACATTAAGATTTGTAGAGATGAATTAAATGCTCCAAAATATTAGATTCTAATCTAAATTAAGATGAAAATTTAAGCTTCAAATTGACATTTTTGCCAAGAGATATAATAAGTAATTGAAAGCAGGATTTAACTTGAACAAACAGCATTTCAGTAAAAGAAAAATGAAGCTTCTGCATAATGCACTTCATATTTCACTATAATGAATTCCAGATCCTCACCAACTACTGAATTCCTGCCCTCTTAATTATATTTCATCAATTTCCTTGTACTGAGTTATTCTTCGCCATTTTATACAATTACTTGCATAAAATCTTCTTAATCTAGTGCAACATGCATATTATAATCAGCTTCAGAATCCATCAGAATTCAATATACCCTAGTTTTAACAACAGATAAACCTTAACTTCAGGCTTTGGGTTGAGGAACATATCAACATTAAAGGATCTAAATCAAAACCAAATCACCAAATCTTAAAAACAATTGATAGAAACTGCAATATGAAAAACAAGCTTTAAAGGGTAGAAGACATCCACCTGCACCTGAAGCTGAAGCTGTTTCAGGTACTCAATCGCCTCATCCAGCATCGAAGCCTTATCCGTCTATTCCCACAATGAGAAAGGAAATAACATAAAATAATTCACTGAATGTACAGTTCAAATCAAACATAATATCCATAAAAGATATAGTCTTCATACCTTGTTTGAATTCGGAATTAAGTTCTGCAACGCTTTAATTTTCTCGTTAATCCTACTCCTCCGCCTCTGTTTCCATCACCACTCCATTGATATCACTCCACACTTAGAAACAAGAATAAAAGGACCAATTTCAAGAACTAACCTTCTCAGACAAATTATGAACCTCTGCAGTCCTGCCCCTCTTAGAAGAACTCCTAGGCCTCACCGCATCAAATGGCAACTCCGACCTTTCCGTACCCTTATAATTCAACCAATAAAAAAGAACATAAGCAAATTCCCAAATCTAACTCAGAAAAGAAAGAAAAGAAAATTCGATACCTCACTATCACAACTGAAGCCACCGACATCATTCTCCCAAGAAACACCTCTCCCCTTGGAACTAACACAAATTACCGCATTGTCTGCACTTCCTTTTCCACCAGGATCGGACAAATTGGCGACGGAGCTCACGCAGTCAGGCCCAGATCGTCCAAATAGGTGCCGATTCAACGACTCCGGCGGCTGTTTGTGGAGAAGTTGGTGAAGAAAGGTGGAGAATTCCTCGGGCTTGGCGGTGGCCGGAGACGAGGTAGTTCCATTCAGATCCGCCATTGACAAAATTAAGGAGATTAATGAACTGATTACTGAGGCTTTACTTGTGTTTTTGTGTATGATACTGTCACAGCTTTGATAATCTGTACGTCTATCTGCCTTTGGAAGATGGCATGATCCGCTTTGGAAAAGGCAGTACGGCACTTATAATCCGTTTTGATTTAATCTCCCGCTCTAATGTCTAATCCCATTCTTTTTCCTTCTTTGTTTGTTTGCCTTTTTTTAGTTAATAGTCGTTTTTCATCTGTGTATAAGTGTATTTGCGGCAAGATCCTGTTAGTTCATACTATTAAGAATTAGGCACCTGAGATTTACGTATTTATACAATTCAACCCAGTGATCTTTCTTTTTTTATTGGTTCAAATACATCCATTTTCTTTGTAAAATCAAACAACTTGAGATTTAACTCTTTAGAATAAAAAGATTTTTTAATAAATGTAATAAAATAAAAACTAGGCGGTCGTGCAAAAATTTAAAAATTGTTTTAACTTTTAAAATATTTAACATTTTTTAATATTTATAAAATTTTAAACATTCAATATTAAAAATACTATAAAATTTTATAAGAACTTTTTTTTACAAAACTTTATAAAAGGTCGTGCAAACATTAAAAAAATGAATTAACTTTTTAAATATTAAAAAATTAAAACTTAAAAATATTTAAAAATTCAATATTAAAAAATAGTAATTTTTATAAAACTTTATAAGAAATTTTTTATATAAAACTTTATAATACTAAATCTTTAAAGTACATCTAAAAATCTGCATTAAATATATATTATGTATATTATAAATCTTTTAATAAAGTAAAATATTATACTCTAATTTTCATATAAATTTTAAAGATTAAAACCTAACTTAATTCTAGAATAAAATTTTAAAAAATGAAAAAAAAAAAAAGTGTATAATGAGAAGAGTCTAACTTGTAATTCAAACTCTCCTCTGATTAAAGAATGTAACAATTTCTGATGCCAAACCACCACACAACCAAAATCCTCTTTTGTTCAATGCAGTCTGCATTATATCATGAGACGAGAAATTAACCAGTTTCCAATTTCACAAATCTTTTTAAGAAAGTAAATCAGAAATCAACAAAATAAATCATGTTTAATCAAACTTAAGTCTTAGAAGGCGTGTACTGGATCCATTACCAACCCCAATGGTCATGAACTCAAGCCTTTCAATGGTCATGAACTCAAGCCTTGCTTTGCAATACCATCTAACCTAACAGGCGACAATGAAACCTATACACTCTCATTCATTTCTTGTTTCACAGAATTAACCAAAGAGGTAAAAAAAAAAAAAAGAACACGATAAAAGCCAAGCTTCAGAATTTATTAGCTGAGCTACAATTTAGCTACCCAAAATTTGTTGAAATTTCAATTTTGAATTGGTGAAATCTAAAGGAGAAGAGAATAAAAGCCACAATGCATATTCAGTCAGTGAATAGAGTAACAAACATGATCAAAACTAGTTTTGCATTCCCAATTCTTTTGCGTAGCAGTTATCTACCCCAATACTTGAGTTTCCCCCTTCTCCCATTTCATGGAAAAAGTCCGGGTCAATCACTGCCTCCCCTTCAATACACCCGATTGTTACCTGTTAGCAATTAACCAACCAGTAGTAGCATGGTGCTTTTTGAGTAAAAGAGTATAAATTCATCAACATCTTGAACCAATGTCGCTGCTACTTAGGTGGTGTGAGCCCCGTAGTTTTACAAATGGGGCACCAATTCTTGAGCATCAACCATTGTTTGATGCAATCAGTGTGGAAATCATGTCCACATTCCAGTTTCCCGACATCTTCTCCGTCATTATATTCCTCCTGCATGCATGCAAGTTTGTAAACTCATAATTAGTAATCACACAGACAGGAAAACTAGGAAGGAGTAGTAGCATTAAGGAAGCAAGTGGCCCGTCCTTACTCGACAAATGCAGCATGGCTGTGTCTCCCCTTCGGCTCCCCGCTCAACAAGATGATGTTTTCGTTGTTTTAGGAGTTTTATGATAGTTTCTTCACTCAATCCAGTATTAACATTTCCAATGCGCTCTTCTAGAGCCAAAAGCTCCTATCATAATCCACAAATTTTTAGCAATATAAGTGCAGTCTTAAGAAAACAAGTGCAAGAGAAGCACACACAATCGATGTTTGTGTACCATACCTCATACGACATGTTATCAACATCAAGCCGCATATCTCTATGCCGATCATGAATATCAGCCACCCCAAAAAATACTGATTGGTCAAGAAGCATAAAATCCTGAAATATAAACAAGAAAACAATTGAATACACTAGACTAACATGATCATAGACAAATGGATAAAAACCACTCATCTATCATGATGCAGTATGATGCAATAAGGATAATAAAGTGAGGAGGACAACTGTTTGAAGGTCATAAGATCATTCACTCATGCATGGAGAACAACAATTATTGGCCTCCTGACTTCATATCCTGGGTATCAAGTCACCATATTGTGTAATACAAACGATCGCTGTTAACTCACCACAACACTCGCTAACATGAGGATTTTAATAATAGGCGCAAGACGCCACACGCAGGTAACCATGCACAGAAGTAAGCACACATCATGATACCAAACACTCATGCAAAGGTGAATTGACCCCATTGATGTAAAAAGTCTACCTCAATTCGTAAGCTTTCTCCCCTGCGAATAACATCCAAGACATTACGAATCTGTTACAGAAAAGTGAAAACCAACGTGAGCTTCAGATGAATGTTTGTTTGTCAGGTATCTCGTAGAAATGGAACCGAGACAATAAAACACGTAAATGTATCTCAAGAAATTAAAAGAATCAACAACAATGAACAAATGGCAAATGCAAGAATGTTTGGTGCATGTGCACACAAGAGGAAAATTTATGACACAAATTTAAAAATCAGAAATAAGAACAATTAGAAGTTAATTAAGAAATTCAAATTGAAGAATGGGACCAGCCATGTGGTCAACATACTTGTCGCTAGGAACTACTGTCAGAAATGGAAGTTCCAAGTGTTGTGAGAATGCCATAAAAATAACAAATTATGCTAGACGGAGAATTATCCACCCAACAGAAAACTGAAGTATATGGTGTGATGGCAACATATAGATAAGTATTTTATACTCAGCCATGATATCCAAATTGTAGAAAAATCTAATTAGAAGATATGTGAATAAGACATGCTCATTGGAAAGAGCAAAACATTGACAAAAGCCAGCTCCAGCTAAAGAACCAATGATGGCATCAAACTTTCAGTGGAAAACAGCTAACCAGACAGTTTCAACAGACCAGCCATATTGAAAGCTAATACTGACCTCAGATACAACAAGCCTACTTCTTCCTTCCCTGGTTGCAGCCAAAGTTCGCAGTGGATAAGGAATTCCTAGTACACTATCCCCTTGTCTATCCAACCGTGAAGCTGATCTTGCATGTGATCTATGATGCCCATGGCTATTAGATGAATGTGTCATATCACGTGAAGAAGTAAGGCCTGGCTGCAGTGAAGAATGGGAACTACTATGTCCACCTGCTTCACCGCCAGCAGAATTAAACAATGACCTACGGGCACACTCAGCTATTCTCCGAGAACTCCTTGAAGGAGGATTGGGGTGAGGAATCCAGGTAGGAGCTGCCAGAGGGTGAACTCCTGTATTAGGAACTGTCCACGATGTGGAAGAAACATTTCCAGGAGCACTAATGTTTCCACCAGCTACATGAGCAGAGGCTGGACTTCTGGTTGAAGCTCTTAATTCAGTAGCAGGTGCAATTACAGAATGCTCCCAGATATTGCTCCCCATGCTTCTTGAATTTGTTTCCTCTGCATCACAAAAAATGATAGAACTTGATGAGCTACCAACTCTTGAGCTAGGGATTTCATTCCACCTAAATGATTGTGAGTTCCGCACCAAAGCTGGAACAGGTACACCTGCTGGCTGACTAACAGAACTAGTACCATCCACTGTTGAGAATGACCTCAAATTCAAAGAATGATCGACAGGAATAAGTCTTGATGACTGGTGCAAAGTTGGCACACCAGAACGCCTAGTACCACTTCCTGTAGAAAATAGAGCAGGAGCTACAGATTCTTCATTTGCAGGATCTATTACTAGCCGGAAATTTCTGTGGGAGTTTTCTGTACGTCTTGCCATCTCCAAATCAGGACTGCCATCAGACACTAGTCCTCTGGCACCTAACCCAAGTCTTGCATTCACCAGCTCCGGCTGTGCAGCAATACTTAAGCCACTGCCCGCATCATAGCCAACAGGAGCAGTAGGCCATGCATTTTGCTCTGAGCGCTGAAAGAAGCTTGAACTTCCACCAATAGAGGACTGCCCAACATTTCCTTCAACAGCCTTTCTTTTGCAGGGGCGACCATCCGCTGAACAACCAGGCCTATCATCATGTTGTTCAATTGAGTATCCACCACCTCCAGGAGGAAGTAACATAGAATCAGATCCACTGCTAGATGGAGCATGTTCATTCCCTGTCCCACCAGCCTTGTTACAAGAGGCTTCCATGACTGGAAAATTATCAATGCCAAGAGTTACAGGACCAGCATTTAAGTTGATATTCTGTGGCGCTCCATCAGAGTTGGAATTGTGCACGAATTGAGGTTCAACAGGAACACTATTGAGTGGAAGAATATTAGTTGGGCCATATTGCCTTTCTTCCAGTCGTGGGCCAGGTCCAGGATAGGAACTTACTGAAGATGACCATCCGTGGTCTCTTTTGTGCTCATTATGAATTGCCTCATTCTGCAGCCCACGAGAGCTGGTTTCTCCCAAATTCCATTCACTAGCACTTTGTCGTTCTTGTTCAACAGAATTTACAAACGCACCAGTCATGTGACCAGGTGACAGTATAAAGTCTGCTAAGCGGCTTTCTGCAGGATTTCGCACACTATTCCAGCAAATTTGCGGATCTATGAAGGCATTACCTGATGTAGATCCATGGTCAAAGTCCAATGTCTCAGGCAAGGAGCCAATCACACTCCTGGGCCCTTGCATAAGGATAACCTCAACAATCCTCGCAAAATTGTCTAGAATCTACAGTTATACTGGTTCTGATAAGATAAACAAAGGCAGAAGGTTAATTGCAACATCCAAAAAGCTCCTAATAAAACAATAATAAGAACTTGTATATAGCATAAATAATGAGATAACACGGCTTCACTAGCACAAATATCCGAACTGAAGAAGCTTCAATTTCACATGTTTCACTAATAGCAGAAGCCAATTCTGATGGTAACGTTCAATGTGAGGGCATCGAACTGCTTTTTCCAGGAATTTAACCTACGAATAGGATGCAACTCCATCTCCATAAATTTTACTTGCCATGATCCATAAGATTTCCCAAGTTTATTTTCTTTAGAAAGGGCATAAAGTGAAAGTCCACAGATTTAACAAGGGAAGAGTGTCGATGATCCTAATTCAAAAATATATGAATGAGCACAATTTGTTAATATACTGAGTAAGAGCCCAGTCAATTTATTTATTCGATTTCTTCTTCAATCATCTGCTGGCAGGCGACTGAGCCAGGCATAACATAGAATCATGTGGATGTCAATAAGGCATTTGCTTGAAAAGATCAACAAATGCTGCATCTTCATAGCTAATGTAATGCTAGCAACTAGATCTAACGAACATCAGAAACTTTGTACATACAAGAAATGCATAAATCTCGAAGAATCAAAAATAAACTCGAGGAAGTATGAAAGAACAAGAAAATTTTTAAATGGGTTGATTTAGTAACAAAATCGGACAGGTTATCATACACAATTGAGG